>PVKH010037379.1:0-11468 GCA_004027955.1 Chaetophractus vellerosus | reverse complement strand
GGGTGTGTACTGCATGGGGAGCATGCTTGTGGGCATCTAACCAGATTGCATAGGGCTCTGAAGCCCACAGAAGGAGTCCTGGGATCTTCAAAGTGTAAATGAACAGGGGGTCCAGAGCCACAGCAATCCAGAGCTCAGGGAGCTCAGTGGGCACCTTTCTCCCCCAAACTTAGCATAAGCCTTCTGGGCACACAGAGGCTGAGGTGGCTGTCTGCATCCACTTAGAGGTGAGCAAGCTGGCTGGAGGCACAGAGCAGACACCTGGCCAGAGTTGTCATACAGGAGAAATTGGTACATGGAAAAGATACAACTAGAGACCAGGGATACACTGCCCCAAAATCTGCTCCCCTGGAGGTTGTTACACTTGTCACCATTGTCATGGTGCTGTATGGAAAGGGAATCTGTTTTTCCATCATTTTTTGAATGGATATTTTTGGTAACATAAAATCACATTTCCACATTTAAGGGACCAATAATACTACAAAATGCTGCAATTCATTCTATTCATATCATCTTAATATTTTAAATGATTTTTATTGGTTTTCCATTTTTAAAGTCAAGTTATACACAAAGCACAGAAAACAAACAATATTACAGAACAGAGTGATGAAGGCTATAAACCTGGATTTAACAGTCTATTAGCTGAAAAGCTGGCAGCATGAAGTGTTGGAGACAATGCTAAGCTGTGAACTCTTCTCAGCTTACAGAATAGAGAACCAGTTGACCCTCCCTAAGTGGCTTAATCAATATGATGGTTAATTTCATGTCAACTTGAGTGGGTAACTGTGATGGTTTGAAGCTGTATTGACTGCAGAAAAATCTTGTTTTTAAAGCTGATATACTCTTTTGTGTGTAAACCTATCATAAATAAAACAGTTTGATTAGGCTAATTGAGTGAAGGCCCGACCCAGATGTTCATCTTCTTAATAGAGTCCTTTATAAACAGCATGAATATTGATAGAGACAGAGAGAGAGAGAAAGCCACTGAAACTAGAAGCTGTGAGCAACAAAACCAAGAAGAGTGCCTTTGCATGTGCAGGAGTCCAGGATGGTTTGCAGCCAGGCTTTGGGTAGAATGCATCACCTTACAGTGCCTTGAATTACACATTTTCATGGCATCAGAACTGTAATCTATTAAGAGAATACATTCCCATTGTAAAACCCAACACATTTCTGCTATATTGCTTTCATATGCCTAGCTGCCCAGAAGAGTAATGGTGGTTTGAGAAAACAAGCACTCATCTGATTGTTACTATGAGGATATTTCATGGCTTGAAATCATTAGTCAGTTGATTTCATCCATGGCTTATTATATCTACAGACAACACAGGAGCTTACCTTCAACTTTGATGGAAATCTTATTCTATTAATTGAAAGCATTAAAGGAAGAATTGATGGTTTCAGCAATCAGAAAGAAGAATTTCTATCTCTACTATAGACAGGTAGCTTTTCCTGGAGAATTCATTATCAACGTCATTGGGGTGTTCAACTTGCTGCCTGTCATTTAGAATTTGGACTTGCCAATAGTTACATGAAGCAATTACTATTTTTAAGACTTTGAATATTTACATATATTTATGCTGTCTGTTTTGTTTCTCTGGAGAACCTTGGCTGAAGCCGACTTTGATACTGAGAATGGTTCTTAAGTAGCAGAATCCTTAAGAAAAGATTTCTGAGTTGAGGCTGGAGTTTTCTCATTGGTTCTCTAATATTGGTTTCATTTGCTAAAAGTTGCTGAGAGAAATATACCAGAAATGGGTTGGCTTTTGTAATGAGGATTTATTCAGTTAAAAGCTTACAGTTCTGAAACCATGAAAGTGTCCAAATGAAGGTATCATCCAGAAATCCTTTCTCCCTGAACTGCAGCTGTGGGTGATCAGGCACACAGTGGTGTCTACCTGTCACTCCACTCTATTCCAGCCTCATTGCCTCAGCTTCTTATTATAGCAGCTTCTGCTCATATTCTGTATTCCTTTGATTTGGCTTCCAGCTCCTGGGGACTTTGCTCTCAGCTTCTGGGTTCATCTCTATCACTTCAGCCCTTTTTAGTATCTGTGGCTTTTTATGCCACCATTTATAAAAGTCTACAGTAAGAGGATTCAGACCCACCCTGAGCCACACAATCTAAACAAAGGCTCTTGTAGCATATTGATATGGTTTATGAATTCCAAAAATAGATATTGGATTATGTTTATAAGCTGGCTGGCTTTCTGGCTCTCATCTGCCATATTAAATGAAATAAACTTCAGAGTTTTCACTTTTACTTGATTAAATTATGATTAAGGGTTTGATTGGGCCACATAAGTAGGACATAGTAGGAAATAACACATGACAATCTCTCCCTTTCCTTTCTCATTAATTCAGGCTGGCAGTGCTTCTATTTCTCATAGACCTCAAAGAAAATGTTGGTTTCACATGCAGGAATCCAGGTGAAGGAGGCTAGTTTAAGGAATGAAAAGACTAATCTGGGAACTGGCATAAAAAAACCCAGCTGGGAAATAGGATGTATTGAGGACCCTAACTGAGGGAAGGACACCACAAAATGGCTACTGGAAGAATCTCATGATAATTCCCCACTTGGAACATGATTTTGTCCAGGATCACGGACGAGCACTAGATATTCTTAAGGGTCCTTACCATTGTGTCCCTCATGGGAACTGATGAGTGGGATAACCAATCAAAACAGCAAAGAGCTCAGACTCCTCCCTGGAACATTAACAAGAGATGGGGTAAATAATGCCTTAAAAAGCCAGCAGAGAGACTAAATCAGCCCTTTTTCCATATTTTTGTCCTCTCTTGCTTGGCCTGGATGAGCATGGAAGTACACCTGGGAACTTGTAATCTGTGATGGTGATTTGTAATCTGCAATGGACACTTTAAATCTGTAAATCAGCCCTTTTTACCCCTTTTAGCTCTTTTTCCCTCTCTCTGCATGGAACAGCACACAGGTATACCTGGGATGGATAACATGTTATTTTCTTTCTCTTCTCTTATTTTCTTAACAAACTATTGGCCTGAACTTAACTGGCATGTTCTTAAATTCTCTTTTGAAACATAGCAAATAACCTAGAGAAAATCTAGCAACAAAGAATCCAAGCTGTCACATAGTGAGACTTTCTTTCCACAGATCCTCCCTGGATCACTGAATTTCCAATATTGACTTACATTAAAATGACTGACTTGTTCCTGTTCAGTTCAATCCTCACATGGGGCCCTATTCTCTGGGGACTAATTTTCCAGAAACTCAGAATTTTCCAAATAATAATTTCTGATTACTTTGCCCCCAAGTGTTTAGTTCTTAGCTTATCCCTTTCTTCCCAAAGTTTACTATAAACAGCAAGGAGAAGTTAGACTGCACTTTCCATATTTCATTTGGAAATTTCTTCAGTTAAATATTCAAGATCAACACTGCAGCACTTTGATGTTATTGATGAATTCCAGAAAAAATATGGGATTGTGTTTTTAAAGTGGTCATTTCTTCTGGGCATGGTTCAATTATGATTAGTGCTTTGATTTGGTCATGTCAGTGGACATGGAAGAAGAGATAGTTAGAGATTTTGAGCTGAAGACCCAGGAAGTATGGACACAGAGGAGCTTGGTTTAGAAGAAAGAAAAAATGTCCCAGGAAGAGAAACAAGTTGTTCACTTGATAATCTGCAGCTTGCCTTGTGGAGCTAGAAGAGTAGCTGAGCCCAGAGAGAAGCAAGCTCCAGGAAGAGAGGAACCCAGGAGGTCTGAAGACTCAGAGATTTTGGAAGACAGTTTGCTCCAACATACAGTGATAGACTGTTGATGGAAGTAACTTATGCTTTATGGCTTGGTAACTGTAACCTTCTCCCCAAATAAATACCCTTTATAAAAGCCAACAGATTTCTGGTATTTTGAATCAGCACCCTTTTTCACTGACTAATGCAATCACTTTCAAATTCTGCCTTCCATCTAACATCTGGAGCCAATTTTGGCAAGTTCTCTGACACTTTATAGCAGGGCTTCTTTTCAAGGAATCTGTGAGCTTGATTGGAAATGCAAAAAACATTATTCTTCTGGGGACATGTTTGTGTGGGTGTGATACTATTATTAAAGTATACACAACCAGGAACCAGCTGTGGCTCAATTGGTAGAGCCCTGGTTTACCACATCAGGGGCCCTGGGTTCAGTTCTTGGGGCCTCCTTGAGAAGGCAGGTCACCTTGAGAAGGCAAACCACTGCTAGCTGGCAAGCCACTGTGAGCAGCCAAGCTATCGTGAGCAAGGCAAGCCACCACAAGCAAAGGCAAGCTGCCACAAACAAGGCAAGCTGCCATGAGCAGGCAAGACACCCCGTGGTGAGCTTACCCAGTGGGATGCCGCATGAGGGGAAGAGAAGCAGACACAGAAGAACGCAAAAGCAAAAATGAACACAGCAAGAATAAGCAGCAAGGGTGGGGGGATATATAAATAAATAAAAAATAAAACTCAAAAAAAATTATACCCAATGTAGCATGGACTTAGTGAGTGGTCTATTGCTTTCACTTCACTTGCAAAGGGGTCTGTGGAACACAAAATGTTAAGATACCTTTCTTTAAAGCAAGGATTACCTTGATTCCAGTTTGCAATGACATATTCCATATTTCTAAGGCCTCATCAGAATTATCTTTAGCATCCATATTTCTACTAACAATCTCTTTGAAGCAATAGAGCCTTTTCCTAATAAGGTCTCACAAAATCAACCCTGTATTCATTTATAAAACTGTTCAAACATTTTGGTGTTTGTACCCCAATCTCTTGGTATCAGTTTATGTTTTAATTTGCTGAAAGCTGCTGGGAGCAATGTACCAGAAATGGGTGAGCATTTACAATGGGGATTTATTAGAATAAAAGCCTAGAGTTCTGAGGTTGGGAACACATCCAAATTAAAGCATCATCAGGAGATGTTTCTCTCTGATTGCAGCTGTGGATGATCAGGCACCTGAGGGTATCTGCTTTTCTTTCTTTCTCCTCTGGGCCTTGTTACTTTCAGCTTCTATGAAAAGTGGAACCCTTTCATCTTCTGTGTTCAGTTGATTTCGGTTCCTGTCTTCCAGAGACATCTTTCTCAGTCTGGGTTCCTTTCTGTCTCTCCAGGTTTTTTTGTTTTGTTTTGTTGTTTGTTGGTTTGTTTTTTGTATCTGTGGCTTTTTTTAAACATATTTTTATTGAAGTACCTTATTCATGCATGAACATACACACAGTCCATAGGTCACACCAATTGTAATTTTCCCATGCTTCTCCACATTCCCACCACCCTGCAACAGTGATGTACATCTGCTCTAGCTCACAGAAGGACACTCTTGCATCTGTACCATCAGCCTCAATTAACATCCATGTCTGAGTTCACTGTGTTGTTCATTCCCTAGATTATTCTCTAGCTTTCTGTCAATTGACATTCACTTCCCCAGACTACCCTTTTCAGCCACATCCTCATTTATAAACCAGCTGCTACTCACTATATATGTTACCATCAACTCTATCCATTTCTACACTTTTACAGTCAAGTTCATTAAAACTTCTACATATATTAAGCCTCAGTAGTTCTTCTCAATCCTCATTTTATCTCCTAATAACCTACACTCAAGGTTCTAACTCCATGCATTTATTCTTTGTATTTAGTTCATATTAATGAGACCATGCAAAATTTGTCCTTTTGTGTCTGGCTTACTTCACTTAGCATAATGTCTTCAAGGTTCATCCAAGTTATCATATTTGTCCCAATTTCATTTAATTTTTTTATTTAAAAAATTTGTTGAAGTATATCATGCATACATGAATGTACACAAATAGTAAGTGTATAGTAAAAGCTTTGAACCTTTAAAAGAAACATGCATAACATACAGGACTCCCATACATCACCCCACCATCAACACCTTGCACAGTTGTGGAACATTTGTTACAAAAGATGAAAGAGCATTATCAAAAACAATACTAATAACTATAGTCCATATCTTACATTTGGTGTATTTTCCCAAAACCCACCCTAATAATATTTTTTTCAATTATTATCTATTTTTATTTTTAGGATACATTGATTACATAAATGTTACACAGAAATTTTAGGAGTACCCATATGCCACGCCTCCCACACCTCCCACAACCTCCCACATACACATCCTTCATCAGTGTGGCACAACACCTGTAATAGATAGACACATTTTGGGGCTTTGCTATCAAGCATGGACCACATTTCAGAGTGTAGACCACCCTCTCTCCCACACAGTTCTGCATGATACATGATGATATAAAATGGCCTATATCCTCCATTGCAAAATCACACAGGACAATTCCCAAGTCCCAAAAAAGCCCCTGTATTACAATTGCCCTTCCCTCTCCCTGCCCCCAAAGCATCCAGTGGCCCCTGGTTCCACATAATTTCATAATTTCTTCCATTGCATGAATCACAAGTCTATAACAGTACACCAATAAGTTCATTTTAGTCCATAGTTCTTCCCCCAATCCTGAGGGGTCTGGGATGGTGATGTCCCTACACCACCAAGTGAGATGAGGCTTATATCCCATGGATATGATGGGAGAGATTATCCTGCCTGCAGCTGCAGGCTCTCTCCATTCCCCAGCATACCTATCGTCCATCATCAACTCCCAAATAGGTGTCCTGGGTGAGTCCATTGAGTTGTAGTGCAGGAGTTGCAGGTCCACAGAGCCTCTGGACCCAGTTGGCATAGGGACAGTCCATAAAATTTATAAAATTGTACGATCTAAAATTTGGACCTTGATGTCGACCAATGACAATGTTTGGGAACTATGTTTAACTATATGTATGTCAGTTATGTTGGTGCTGCCATCCACATACAAAAAGGTTTTGGTAAGGAGGGGAATGGAGGAGGAGGTTGAGTATATAAGATTGTCTTGTATTCTCTGTGTGACTATGCTGTGACCTAAAACTTCTTTGAAAATTAAAAGAAAAATGGTGGGATCCTTGAGAGTGAAAAGAGGAAGGTGCCATGAAACAGACTGGACACCAGATTTTGCACCAAGGCAAAATCAGAAAAAATTTATATATATATATATATATTTTTTTTATTATTATTACTTTTTCACAATTTTTGAATAACCCAATCCTTTAACAATATCTTGTTTTCTTTTTTCTATTTTTAAATTTTTTTAATTAGTTTTTTTTATTTTTTAAGTTCTCACATATATTAACTCTTACATTTAAATATCATTATTATTTCATTTTCCTATTCATTGCAATTGGCTATTGTTATGGCTTCACCTTTAAAGAAGCTATAGATCACAAATGGGTCACAAAGGGGATGGGAGAGGATCATTGGTGGGGGTGTCAAGGTTGGGGGTGCAATTGAGGAAGTCCACCTGAACATACATAAAAGACATGCATAATTGTTGAAATGTTCATGGAGCATGGTCACGGGGTGAAGCATTACTCAATAAATGGGAGAACACTGAATTCCCATCTTGGAGAGCTCTGCCATATTTTTTAGGAGAGTAGCAACATCCCCCCAAGGGCAGGGGCAGTGTCTGGCAAAGGAAGATGAACCATTGATGGGCCCTTGTTTTGAAGACTAGCCTTATTAGTCTTTGCTCTTGAAATTGAAACAGCCTAGTGTTATGGAGTGCCTAAAAGTTGACTCTTGAGAACCTCCTTTTTGCTCAAATATGGCCTCACTCTAAGCAAGACTCAGCATATGAGTGCATTATCTTCCTCCCAGCATGGGACATGACTCCAAGGGATGGGCCTCCCTGGCAATGAGGGATTACTAACAAATGCCAATGGGCAGTATGACTGGAAAAAAGACTTTGAATAAATGGGGGAAATGGTAAGGACAAATGAGTTCATAGTGCTAAGAGACTTCAAAGTGAGTCGGGAGGTCAACCTAGAGGTAACACTTATGCAGATCCCAGTAGGACCTCCTAGGCTTCCAATATGGATATCACCCCAAACAGAGGGCCTCCTGAAGGCTTTGGAGATATCTAGGTCCTATATCAGGGCAGATAGTCCCAGAGTTTGGTGCCTTACTAGTGGCCCTATTTGGAACCCTTGCTCCTGAGAGTGACAGAGTCTGACCAAAATATATCTTCACTGCTCAAGGTCCATTGGTCTCTTCTGTTCAAACCTATATTTGATGCCAGAGTTTTAGGTATACTTCCAGAGACCAGAGTATCTGTGGCTTTTTATTCTACCATTTATAAAGGACCTGGAAATAGGATTAGGAATTATGCAGGATCATACACTCTAATTACAGGCCCTCAACTGATGTAATTTAATCAAATGGTCTCCCCTATTATAATATTGCATGTACACTATGATTTTTGAGGTTTAGTAAAACATCAAACTACTACAAATATAAGTATTTTAACAGGGTGTCTCCTGATAAAGTGAGTGCATTGAAGGGTAAGTAATTTTATCATGAGAATTGGAAGAGGGACATATGGGTTGCAATAATGTAGTAGAGACATTGAAAGTTTAGATTGTGTTGAGTCTTCTGTGCCCAATAAACTTGTAATGGTTGGCCCTTAGGAATCAGGCACCCAATCTCTAGTCTGCCCAATGGCTCTCCTGCATTCCTCTAAATAGATTAATCCTCCTGTGTATGATAAACCTGTAACTGCCACCCATGAGGAGCTAGCCATCACACATCTACCTGAAGGTTTTAACTCCTTCCACCAGATTAAAATTAATGGAATTCCCAGAGATAATTGACTTATAAGACTGCTAATTTGTCTCATGGCCCTTAGCCACCACGCATCTTTCCTTCCAGTCCTATAACTACACTGAAGTGCCAAAACTGCAAAAGATGAGGCATAAATAATGTCCTATTTGGAATAGTGCTAGACCCCAGAAGAACTGCATGACTTTTCTAATTTACACAGACATAAATCAAGGGAATATGTGTGGGAATGGATATTAAGCATTTGAAATAATGATGGAAGGAACATAAAGTTTGATCAGGCTGAAGTTATTTTTATGCACCAACTAAACAAAACATCTGCATTCATTTTCTGGCCCATGGGTTTTGAAAGGGCTATAACAGATGCCCAAATCCTGGACCAAACTGTGGTCTTCATTCAATGAAATCAAAATGTACAATCATCAATATCAAGGGTCTGGGTTATTGGCCTGTCTTCTTCACTAGGTACTACTCATATATTCTAGTGATTCTTGCCCCTCTATTAGAGTATGCAGCAGGACTCCCCAGGATGGAAATTCAATATTATTTTGGCTTTTGCATGGGTCTGTACCTGAGACAACACCCCATGACCACTTGAACACATTCATATTCCATAGAGGCATTCCCCAGGTGGACTTCTCCCCACAGAATCCCCCCAAGACATCCCAGATGAGTGATCCTCCCCTGCCACAGTTATGACTCTTTTGCAATCTAAAATCTGCCTACCAAAAGCCAAAAAGTAAATAAATAAAAATAATAGTAAAAACTACAAAATGAAAAATAAATAATAAAATGAAAAATGTATGTATTTATATAAATATAAAAAAATAATGAAAGACTTTCATTCCCATAAAACCTGTCAAATTTTAGGTAGAGTGAAAATTTCTTCTGTATGTTCCCTCAATGTCTTATTATTTTCACTTTATTTTCAAATAAGCTTTAGGAAATAGAAAAATTATATACAAAATATAGGGGTTTCCTATATACCCCCCTCCCCCCTCACTTTTCCCCCATCAATAACATCTTACTGAGTATGGTACATTTGTTATAATTGATAAATAAACACTGAAGCATTGTCACTAACCATGGTCATTCGTCCATACTATGGTTCATATTCTGCACCATACACCTTCACAACTTGTAACAAAATGCATAATGGACTGTATCCACCATCACAAGATCAAGCAGAACAATTCCAATGTCCCCAATATGCCCCATGTCCCCTCACTTCCAGCACCCATTGCAACCATTAGGTTGCAATTATTGAAGAATCAGGTTCATAGTTGCATGCATTAAAATTGTGAGCTTGACATGTTAGTTCATCTTTTATAAGTCAGGGTCTATGTTCTCAAGAGTGAATTTTCCCTCTATTTGAGAACTAGCAGGACTCCCCAGGATGGGAATTTAGTATTTCCTTGTTTGTTGCGTGGCACTCCACCCACTGAAATAATTCAGGACACAATGGGCAATTTCATATTACACAGAAACATGCCTCAGTTGTGTACTTTGCCCCATATACTTCCCCACCTGACATCCTTCACCAACAATGCTCCCCTGCCATAATTACTAAAAGAACACTCCCACTATTATAATTTTAACCACATACCTACAAGTCCCCAGAAACCACCTGTCCATTCCTCCATCCTTCCCTCTGGGTCCATGGATATTCCAACCTAATCCCCCACCCTGCTCACACTTACATTCCAGCACCATTGACCCAATACATATCCCTGCATTACTATCACCCCATCCACTGCCAAATCATCATCTTCCATTTTTTTCTTAGGTTTTGCCCATATTGAGCATCGGATTACCACTCTCTACTCCTTGTGTATCTCCTGATAGCTTATCTTCCAGAATCTAGCTCTTTGAGTCTGCTCAATTAACTTAGATATTATCAGTGAGGTCATTTACTATTTGTCCTTAAGTGACTGGCTTACCCCCCACAACATGTCTTCAATATTCATCCATGTTGTCCCATGTGTCAATACTTCATTCTTTCTTAAACTTGAGTAATACATCATTGTGTGTATATACCACAATTTGTTCATCCATTCATCTGTTGATGGACACTTGGGTTGCTTCCAACTTTGGGGAATAGTGAATAATGTTCTATAAACATTGGTGTGCATCCATCTAGTTTGTCCCTGCTTTCATTTTTTCTGGGTATATATCCAGAAGTGGGGTTGCTGTATCATAGGGCAAGTACTATAGATAACTTCCTGAGGGACCACCAAACTGCCCTCCATAATGGCTGCACCATTCTACATTCCCACCAGCAGTGGATGATGGCTCCCTTTCCTTCACCAGCTCTCCAAAAATTGTAGTTCTCTCATTTTTAATAGCTGCCAGTCTAATAAGTATAAGATTATATCATATTGTAATTTTGATTTGTATTTCCCTAATTGGTAGTGATGTTGAACATCTTTTCACGTGAGTTTTAGCCATTTGTATTTCTTCTTTAGAAAAGTATTTGTTCAAATCTATTGCCCATTTCATAAGTCGACTGTCTCTTTTTATTTTCAAGATGTAGGATTTCTTTATATATGCTGTATGTTAGGCCCTTATCAGAAAAATGGTCACCAAATATTTTCTCCCTTTGAGTAGGCTGCCTTATCAATTTCTTGACAAAGTCCTTTGAGGCACAAAATTTTCTAATTTTCAGAAGGTCCCATTTATCTATTTTTTGCATTCATTGCTTGCTCTTTGGGTGTAAAATTTATTAAACCATTTCCATTTACAAGATCTCATAGATTCTTCCCTACTTTAACTTTGAGGAGCTTTATTGACTTGGCTTTTATATTTAGAT
>PVKH010037378.1:0-11470 GCA_004027955.1 Chaetophractus vellerosus | reverse complement strand
GGAACAGAATAGAGTGCAGAAACAGATGCTCACATAGAGAATCACTTGGTTTATAGCAAAGACAACTCTAACTCAGTGGGAGAAATGAAAATCTTATCAATATGTGGTAATGAAGCACTTGGATACATGTGTGGGAAAAATTAATCTTGACCCTTAGTTCATACCATACACAAAAATTAATTTGAAATGAATCATAGACTATATAGCATGAAAGGTAAAACAATAAATCTCTCAGAAAAAAGTAACAGAAAAATATCATTATTTATATGAAGTACAAGAACTCATAAAGCTAATTTGATAGCAATAGTGGTTAAATTGGGGGAATGTGGAGTAGAACAGAGCATGAGACCATTCTGGGTGCTGGAATGCTTGTTCCGTAGCATGAGCTGGTGGTTATAGGCTTCATACGTACGTACAAATCATTAAACTGTTCGCTAAGATCAGGGCACTTGATTCAATGAGAAAGTAAAAATAAATATTAATACATGGATCAAAAAAGAAATCTCAATGGATTACAGAAAATATTGTGATATTTCTTCTCTCCGACCCTTCCACTCTCACACCCCAACCTTAGGAGGAACTTGTCAGTTCCCAGTCTCCTTTCTGACCAAAACAAAGCATTAAATGCATTCAAAGTAGTAAATTTAAGTTTCTGGGAGAATTTCTCTTTATTTTAACAGTAAATAAACTTGAAAAGAAAAACACTCAGATAATCAAGCTGACACATGTCAATGGTGGCTCAGATAGAAGGGGTGTATTCTTGAAAGTGGGCTGCATCTGGTCTTTGTGTCAACATGTCTCTAGCTCACGATGACATTACTAGATAGCATTTATTGTAACTTCATTGCCCTGATTTTTTTAGATGTGGAAACCGCAGCTTAGCATGTTTAAGGAACCTTGTAAGAGGCTCAAGCTATGCTTGAGCCCAAGTCTGTTTTCATTTATGTTGAATGACATTCAGTGACTCCTCCTTCCTATAAATGATTCTTCGTGGAATCCCTACCAGTTTGCATGGATTTTCCAAGTTTCTTCAGACAGACCTGGCTATATCTCAAAATTATATCAATGTTGATGAGAGAAATCCTTGAATAAATCAAAGCAAAATCATTTGGGAGTTTAATCATTGTAACCTATTCTGAGATTCACACAGGCACTGTGCTAGGTCCAGGGAAATCCATAGGAATGATCTGTGGCCTCTTCCTTCAGTGGACTCACAATCCAATGATAATAACTAGGTTTAACAGCACTTCCTATGTGCAATGCACTATTCTAAATGCTTTATCTGTTTAATTTGCTCAAGAACCCCATGAGATGGGTTTTTATCTCCCATTTTACAGATGACAAAACTGAGGAACGCTGATGACAAAACTGTCCAAAGTCACACAACTAGTAAATGATACACCTGCAATTTGAACACAGGCACCCTGTGCCACATTTCTTACTCCCTTTTGTTCCCCATGAGTGTGAAGTCTTCCTTCCCTACTATGATAAGGAGGGTGGGGAGATCCCCAACCCCCCCAGGATCCTTTATGGACCCATCTTTAGAGTTCCTGAAAAGGCCAGAGAAGCCCATGCTGTGCAGCCAGGAAAGGGGTAGCCCTGCCATCTCACACTCCCTCTCTGGTGGCCTGTTCTGCAGGAGTGTTTGCTGGGCCCTTAGTTATACTCTAAATTGGAGTAGGTATTCCCAAGTCAGGGACCCTGTCCACCTCAAGTTTAGAAGTATGTTTTGTCTTCGATGAAGCAGTTTCTCATTCTCTAACATCAGCCTTGTAGCACACAAGGATAGCTAACCAGAAAATAGGCTTTCCTAAGTGAATTTCTGGGGGTGGCTACAAATCGAATCTTCTTCCTTCCAGCACACCAGCATCACTGAGAGCATTTTCAAAACTCCCAGTAAGTAGACTAATTTGGTAAATGCCACTGCAGATTCAAGGAGTATGTTCAGCTTGATTTTGTTTTGGCGTGCGTGCTTTGTTTATTTCTTTTTCATTGCTGTGATTTAATTTCATTTTTTCAGTTTTGCATAAGCCTTTTCTCTGAGAAGTCTGAGAGGTACCTCGTTAATGGGCCTTTTTCATCATCTTTGACTAAGAGACATCTTGCTTCCTTTAGGCCAGGGTCTCTCAACATCTGCACTATTGACATTTTGGCCATATAACTGTTTGTTAAGGGGGCTGTCCTGTGCATTGTTGGAAATTATCTGCATCGCTGGACTTTACCTACCTGATGCCAGTACCACCCACACTCCCAGTTGTGACACCAGAAGTGTCTCTAGACAGTGCCAGATGTCCCCAGATAGGAGGCAAGGGACCGCACTAGGTTGGGAACTCTGATTTAGTCCACAGTTCATAACAGGAAGAAAGCTAAGCATATTATAAAATCTCAGACGCTATGTTTCTCCATAACAAACCTCAGTGCACATGGTATAAGCCTGGAAACTTCTCTTAGGTATGGTTGTGAGCTCTTGAGGGTATGAACTCATCTAGGTTCTGGCCCTGGGACACAGTCTTCAGAAAATATTTATGGAATGAATGAAAAAAGTGAGTGATGAATGCATAAAAGTTCTTTCCAGTGCTGTGAAATTATGACAACTGGAGAGCCACTAAACCAACTATAACTAGCCTGGTTGATTTTACATGAAATAGGCTGGTGTAAATTCATTCGGCTGTGCTTTCATTCATTCTCTGACTTAGCCTGGCCTAGTGGTTCAGCTATGAACATTGATGCCGAATTACCTGGGTACCAGCCTTGTCTCTGCTATTCATTGATTTTGTGATCCTAGGCAAATTTACTGACCTCCTTTTGTGTCAACTTCTTCATATGCAAAATGTAGAGGATGAAAATGCAGAGTACATACCTCATGGACTCATTAAAAAAAGGATTTGATTACTTAATATATGTTAAGTGCATAGAATATTTCCAGACACGTAGTAAGTGCTATATGTATTTGCTATTCTTCTGCCAATTTGGAACAGTAAAGTTGGATAAAGTAAAAGATGTTTACCAGAATAATTCTAACTTGAAGCAGAATATATGTGTATAAGAGAGGTTCAAATGAAATATAAGAGAGAAGAAAGATTACATACAATGGAGGGGTGAGAAAAGCAGAGATGGCCTTAAGACACAGGAGACATTTAGGTTGGGTCTTCAAGGATGGGTGGGTAGAACAGGTTGTGACATGACAGGGGGACATCAGGAGACAGACAAAGCAAGAGCGAAGGTGTGGGGGCCCACTAAGAGAATGCTGAGTGGGCATATTTAGCTGGGGTTTTAGAGAGATCATGGGAAATAAGCCTGATAACACCGTTAGGGCCTGACTGAGGGGTTTTGCATGAGATTCAGTTTCTTCTGCACGGCACAAGGGGACCTGGATTTAAGGTCCCTGTTTCATTACTTACTAGCTACGTACCAGGATATCATGAAACTTCTCCAAGCCTCAGATTTCTGACCTTAAAATGGTCAAAACAATGCCCATCTCACAGAATAATTATGAGGATTAATAGAAATAATGACTACAAAGAACTCAGTACACTGCCTTTATAAGGCATTCTTTCTCATTATTCTAACAAGAAGGCCTGAATTGGGAAAGAAAAGAGAGAAATGCCAGGAGTATTCAAGAAAGGGAATTGTTGATTAACAGGATATGGGTACCTTAGCAATACTTTGTCAGCAACAGAGCTGGGTGTAATGATTAGAGCAAGAGACCAGCTGAAGCTTATTTGATAAAAAGTATGGTGAGTGACTATCCCATGCTAGGCACTGTGCTGGATTCAGGGGATAAAGTTAATGGGATCCAGCTTCCATCCTTAAGGAATTCACATTTAATAGGGGAGACAGACCTGACAATAAAAATAATTATAGAGGCCATTCTGTCTCTCCCCTTTCCTCCTTTAAAAGTTCATAGTGGCTATGAACACAAGAAGGCAGGCAGGGGCTAGGGCATGGACAAAAACTAGACATCCTTGAGTCAACTTGTAAATGAAACTTGTATAATACACAGCAGTCCCCTGGCATGGTCACTGAGGGAGTGACGTTTAAAGAAATGGACCAACAACAGCAAAAAGTAATTAACAGAAAGAACAACAAAAATTCAGATGGAAAATTCTCTCCCATCTCTCCGCAAAAGACCAAGTTATTTTGATTTTGTTTTAAGAAGTGGATCAAGAGAGAGTGTTAAAAGCTGTGTGGAACGTTCATAAAACACAGAACAACTTCCTTAAAATTCTTTTTCCTCATCTTTTTTGCATCCAATGTCTCTATCTACTGTGGCTGCTCCAAAGTCTCTCTCTCTTCTCTGACTAAATTCATCTCCAAAAATTGTCTTCCTCTAATTTACAGAGACTCTTTCTTTTCTCTCTCCCATCTGCTCAACTCTTCATTATGTAGATTTCTGCCTCTCATGCACCTTTCAATTGTTTTTGGTTCTCTCATTCCCTAAATTTTGCACAATTGATGGACCAGTGCTCACCAAGACAAGTCGGACTATTTCCTACTTGGAAATATCAGGCAGGGGGCTGGTCAGGGGAGAGGAAGGGCCTAGAATTATCTTTAGAAGCAGAGAGAGGGATAGAGGTTACAAATGTGCATTGGCTAGTGGGAACTTTGACCCTGTTTTAAAGAGTGATTAGGAATGAGTCTTAAAAGAAGACAATTGACTGAATTTCCCACATCAGCCGACATAACCAGCTTTCTCTGGTGATTTGTGTGTACAGCTCAAGGGAGCTGACTTGGTTTGACTATAAGATCATACTAATACTTTTGTTTATTATTACATTGGCAATGGCTTTCATCCAAAGACCAGTTGTAACTGAAGAAAGTTTGGTTTATTGATTTATTGCGGGGAAGGCAACCTCACACCATGGGGAACTGTGAGGTGTCTTGGTAAGAGGGTTTCAGAAAGGACTTTTTGAAGGATTTCGGCTTGTGTTTGGTGATTTGGGGGAAGGGTCCAAGGAAGCAGGGCTTGTCTCTGGATTGGATGTTGTCAAGAAGCAAAGACAATTCTATGATTGGGTGTTTTAATAATTCTTACTAAACACAACCTCACAATTCTTCTTTGTGAGGTGCTGTGTCTATCATCAAAGTAAGCACTTGTATGGAATGAGTGGTTCAGGTGTCCCATCCGTGTCCTCCTCCAAGGACCTAAGTGATATGCACAAGCAAGGGCACAGAGAAGCCTTCTAAATCCTAGTAACTTGTGGAAAGAGAGGGCACAAACAGTATATACTGGCCTCCTGTGCCATAAGGCCAATATAGTATGATACCCCTGGGGGCCAGTTACCCAGCTAGCCCCTGCTACAAAGTCATAATCTGACAACATCAGGGAAAAGATTCTTTTAACTAATCTCTTTTTGGAGGTACTTTAGGTTAATCAGAATTTCAGATGTTAATGACTCTTGTCCTAGAAATAGAAAATTAATTTTATTTTCTTAGACTCATCACACAAAGAAGTACCTAGCTTTAAAAAAAAAATCTTTCCTATTTTTAATTTATTAAAGTCACTCCAGAATATGATGAATTATCTTCTTGGGCTTGGTCACAGTTTGCCTCCAGGCACAATTTCATGCCTTACTGGGTAAGTTTGTGGATGACTGGAAAGTAAATGAATTGCTTGAGCAACATTCATTTTTCAGGACTCGTCCATTTAAGCTAGCTGTGTGACTTTTCTGTCATCTTGGGCACTTTGACCTAACTAAATGCTGTGAATGGTTGCATTTTGTCTGTCATCTCAGCACATCTCCCTTCCAGTTAATTCTATATGAATTTTTCTTTTGTACTTACATTGTTTATTATACAGTTCCTTTAAACACCGTCTGCCAACTTAATTCTCCTAAGCGTATGGTCGTCATTTAATGAAAACACACATTGTGCTTTCCACAAATAGATTGTAATTGGGTGGTGTATGCTGTACAGCTCTTGACCTCCTCTTGAACTTGGAGTCCAGCGTGACTTCCTTCTCTTTGCCAAGGCTGCCTCACACAGCTCTGTTATTCCCTGACTCCTAGCTATTGGAAGAAAATGGTTCTTGAGAAGGTTTCAGCTCATCAATTACCTCATACCCCACAAAGGATAATTAGCTAGATTCAGTCTTCTCAGGAGGTTAAGGGCCTTCTTGGGCTTATGGATGGACTTAGAGACAGAAGCAACAGAGTCTTTCTAAAATTTTGAATAAATTTTTTAACGTTTGAAGAAGGATGCTAAACACTTTTGTATCTTCTAAATGAACAGACAAAAAGATTTCACAATTCTCTTTTCATTAACCTTTTATACTAACAAATCGATCCCAGGTGACACCAGATGACTCTTTCTGGACTGTAAGTAGGATTCCTTTCTAAAACTGTAAGGACTAGAATTGCAACCAGGTCCTTGATGAATACTGCAGGCCAGAGCTGCTTGGCTTTCACAATTGGCTTTCTAAGATCCCCTGGGTTTTGTAACTAACGCCAGAGCTTCTCTCATATTCCAGCTTTCAGGGGAAAGGGAAAAGAGCCTATAGGACAGAGAAGTAGAATAGGGCTGAGCCTTTGGTGCTCCAAGGAGGATGTTCTAATGGCCCCTCCAGCATGAGGAGGTTCTGGCGGCCTCAGAGGAGGACACAGGGCTCTGTTCAGTTTATGATCATTTCGATCTCTAACCCCCAGAGCCAACTACAAACAAGGAAAAGCACTCTCCTAATAGGCCTCCTGGAGGAGGCGGATTGAGGCACTGAGGGCTTCTGCAAACGTAAACATGCTTTGCTCTTGGAAAGGTTTGTGAAAACCATACTGCTGAGCTGTAACAGATTGATGCCTTTAAACAAAAATGCATATCAAGAAAGCCTTCATATCTAGAAGGGTCAGTTTAAAGAAGTAAAGACTTAATGCTAACTAACCAGGATCCTATCACCCTGGGTAAATGTCTTAGTAATGAAAGCTAATCTAGGAAAATAGAAACTGTAGAGTATCAGTAATTTTGACCAAAGTTTTGCATTGGGGCAGCATGTGACTGTTCAGAAGAATACAAAAATATATGATCTTAGATTATTAATTTGAATTGATTTAGATAGGCATAGGGTATTCTCCTGAAGATGGGATTCTTATTTCTATTCCTTTCTTCCTCTACTCAAACTGTGCCCAATTACCAGAGACCCTTCCACATATAGATTTCAAGTAATTGTGCCCAACAAGGGGACAGAACCATCAGGAGTTAAGTAGCAGCAAGGTTTTCTCCTGTCACTTTCCTTGTCTCTATCAAGATGCTCTGGTCATCTCTACTTGTGCCACCCAGGAAGTATGCCTGGTAGGCAGACGAAGAGTGAAAAACCCAGGCAAATTATAAAGCAGATGTGTTTGTCTTTGGTATTTCCCAGTCCCTGGTGCCGTTAGTCTTGTCCTGGCTGCCTGAAGGGTGGAAATTCTGAGGCACCATACTCAGGCCTATCTGTCACTGTGAATTTGTCGCTTCCTCATAAAGGGATCATCCTGTGTCTAATATTTTCAGAATCCTATTTTCTTATTTCCAAGTAGCAAGTGAATAGGCTGATAAACTAGAGAGTGCTAGACCAAACACTCCATTCTTGTTTCCCAAATCAAGTATATTTTAATATGATACAGTCAGTACTCCAGTGTGGCCGTCTAATTCCCGTGGTGTGCAGGGTATGATTCACTCCTGGAAGGAGAGATCAGATTCCATGTTCCTCTTTGTTTCACTTTGCAGAGGGAGGCACTCACCATCTTTGTAACCCTGGACAAGTTACGTCTCTGTGCCTCAGTTTTCTCAACTTTAAATATGGTGAAATAGTAATATGTAACATTTACTGAATGCTTACCATTTGCCAGGCAGCGTTTTAAACGTGTCATATCTATTAACTCAACTAAACCTCACAAAAAATTTATGAGATAAGGGAACTGAGACATAGAAAGGACAAATACTTGCCCAAGGCCTCTGAGCTAGCAGGGAGCAGAGCTGGACAACAAACCAACACAATCTAGTTCTAGAGCTCATGCACTGACCATTGCACATACTGACCTTCAGTGCTGCCCTTCTACCATGTAATAGATTATAACACATGTAAAACACCTAGAACTGTCCCTGGTACGCAGTAGGTGCTCAATAATATTATTGTTCTGTATTCTTGTAGAGACCTGCCCCACTGAAGTTTCTGCTCTGACCATCTTCTGTTGCTTGGACAATTTCAGTTCTCTGTTGATGGGAGTAGAAGTATAGTAGAGCCCACTGTTCTGTTTAATAAGCAAATAAGCAACCACAGTTACATATTTATTTAGCAAACCAGAATGCATGACAGAAATGTGCTTTGTTTTGTTAGGTCCTGCAGCAAATACCAGGATGAGTCCTTCCAGTTAGGGGAGGGTATAAGACAAGGACACCAATAACCCTAACACAAGATTGGGATGATAAATGTTACAGGAAACATGTTTTGGAAGTTTAGTGGAAAAGGATCCTTTTCATCCTTCTAGTTATTTCTTCAAAATGGGAAGTTTAAGTTCACCTAGTCATGGTCCTCAGTGACAGCATGGTAGAGTGGAAAATCTAGGTCTAAATCCATGGAGGCTAAAATCCATGATACTAGACTCATTACTTTACTTCTCCGGGTCTTGTGTGTGTGTGTTTCTGGAAAACTTGGGTATTTTTACCTACATATCAGAGTTGATATGAGGATTCAAGTGAAAACAAATTAATATGACCTATACATAATTAATCTGCATGTGACAAATGAGTACCAAAAGTATTGTGAGATTAATTGTTCTTTGCTGGATTTATGGTGCATGGGAAATCCACTCTTTTACTTGAGGAATATTTAAAAAAAAAAAAAAGCCTGATTTTTTTCTACGATGACTTAATAACTTTTCCTCAGCTCATTAAACAGTAACTGTGATGGTTAAGTTAATGTTAACTTGTCCAAGTTGTAGTGTCCAGTTGTTTGGTCCAACAAGCACTGGCCTGAATGTTACTGTGAGGACATTTCCTGGATGAAAATCATCAATAAATTGAGTGTATCTATGGCTGATTACATCTACAATCAACTGAAGAGATTGCTTCCAACAATGACAGAGGTCTCATCCAATCAGTTGAAAGCCTTAAAAGAAGTGGTGATTTCAGCAGTCAGAAGGGAGAGTTTCCATTTCTACTTTAGCCAGCCAACTTCTCCTGGGGAATTCATCAAAAACCTTCATTGGAGTTCCCAGCTTGAGGTCTGCCCTATGGAATTTGGACTTGCCCATCCCCACAGTTGTGTGAGCCAATTCCTATAAAAATCTAACACTATTTACATTATACACACATGCACACACATTCACATACACATATATTCTGTTGCTTTTATTTCCCTAGAGGACCCTGACTAATATAATAACCTATCTCAATTTATTTTATTTTGTGCCCTGCTCCTTCAAATAATTGTTTAAACCTCCCTCCATACTCAATGGAGCACAGAAAAACCAAACTATTTGGTACTGATGGACCCTCATCTAATAGAACATAGTTCTTTTGTGCTCATGAGGCTTTTTCCCCACTGACCTTCATTAGGATGTAAGTGCCATGAGGACAGGAATTTTTCCATTTCTTTTTTTTCCACCACTATATTTTCAGAGTTTTGAACAGTACTAGGTACATAATAGGCAATATGTACTGTTGAATGGATGAATGAATCCACTATCCTTGTGTGCCCATCCCCCATCTTTGTAGAATTGCTTTAAGCAGAGATAGATAAGCTTAAGTTTGTTGTTCTTTAGCAAATGAATTAATGGATGTTCTTTGCCAAATTAATGCTAATAAAATAATTTTGAAAATTTTAAAACACTGCAGAAATGGAGTGTTGTTTTTATTTCCCGATGGATACCTGGTTAACAAAAAATACTCTGTAGGAAACAATAGCAGCCCTATTAAGCCCTTTAAGGAAAATACATGTAAGCAATATCTAGAGCACTGTATTCTATTTGAAAATTGAAAAGGGTCCAAGAAATAAAATGTGAGGAAAATCTGGCTTCTCTGATAATTTGCTGTGTGTGGCAGATGTGTTTGTAATTCAGTATAATTGCTTTTCTACCAAAAGTCAATACTAATCTTTTAACAGCTTCTTACCATATTAGACTTCAGTGTTTACTTTCAATCAATTCCATCTGAAGAGTCAATTTTGCCTGTTCTAAAGAAAGCAGAATGTCCTCCATCCAGATGTTCCAGGGAAGTTCAGGGAAGTAGTTGGATCACTTTGTCTTAACTTGATGTGTTCAGTGTCTTAACTTGATGTGTTCCAACAACCACCCAAAGTCCATGACAACCCAACACTGCCTCTGACTGTCAGGCCCCTAACCTAGGATTAGTTCACTTTAAAAACCTTGTTATCCATGTATGTTGAAGAGAAATAACTATCTATAAATACCCTGCAATCTCCAGTAGCCCACCTTGATGGTTAGAAGCTGTATGTACCCCATAAAAACATGTTCTTAAACTGAATCAACTGAATGGTAAGTAGGACATTTTGATGAGGTTACGTCAGTTAAGGTGTGCTCACCTCAATCAGAATTGGTCTTAATCCCATTAGTAGAGTCCTTTATAAGCAGAATGAAATTCGGACATAGATAGAGAAAGCCACAGAGGGAGCAGCCAGAAGCTGAACATCAAGGGAACCTGGAAGGGAAGGGAGAGGCCAGGAGATGCCACCATGTGCCTTGATATGGGACAAACTAAGGACCAAGGAGGGCTGGCAGTCAGCCCCAGAACATCATCAGCCTTCAGGGAGAAAGCATTGTCTTGATGATGACTTAATGTGGACTTTCTCTTAGCCTCAAAACTGTAAGAAAATAAATTCCCATTGTCTATGCAGGCCCATCGCATGGTATTTTCTTGAGCAGCCAGGAAACTAAAACACCCACTTAAAGGAGTAGCAATTGTAGACTTAAATGCTGATGATATACAACTAATGATAAAGTGGTTTATTACCACTGGTGATTTGAGAATATGATCTATTTAGAAGTGAAATTGCTCAAGCAAACTATATTAAGGATGGGAAGAACTATATCCTTGTATTATATTTGTTAAATTTGCTTTTTTTATTTCAATCTATAGCTATCTACCCTATTTCCATGACCCCTGGATAATTATTCTTTTATTTTAAGAATTTCACTATTTTCTTTAAACCCCCAAATGGCTGGAAATAATTGATCAGGTGGTTATGACCCCTGTAATAGTCAGGATTCTCTAGGGAAACACTTATTACCCCATATGTTCCCATTCCAATTTTCAGGATCCCATTCCTTTCCAATCAGTCCCCTCACTGTAACAGCAGACTCCCTGCAAGGTTGGGAATTTAGTTTATGTTGTAATTCAGCCACTCACCAAATGAGACTCTGGGTCTGGTTTTCAGAAATCTCAAGTCTACGACTACATGAAATAACATTTCTTTCATAGAAATTTTCATGTCCTTCATGTGGCACTTAGCTTGCAAATTTTAAGCCTTGAGCTCATTCCT
>PVKH010037377.1:0-11466 GCA_004027955.1 Chaetophractus vellerosus | reverse complement strand
GAACATAGAATTTCCTTCCATTTATTTAAGTCTTCTTTGGTTTCTTTTAGCAATGTTTTGTAGATTTCTGAGTACAGGTCCTTTATGTCCTTGGTTACGTTTATTCCTAAATATTTGATTGTTTTAGTTGCTATTATAAATGGATTTTTTTTTCTGATTTCCTCCTCAGATTGCACATCAGTAGTGTATAGAAATGCTGTTGATTTTTGCATATTAATCTTGTATACTGCCACTTTACTGAACTCGTCTATTAATTATAGTATCTTAATTGTGGGTTTTTCAGGATTTTTTAGATATAGGATCATATCATCAGTGAATAGTGAAAGCTTTACTTCTTCATTCCTACCAGTGTGTCTTTTATTTCTTTATCTAGCCTAATTGATCTAGCTAGAACTCCTTGCACAATATTGAATAATAATGGTGACAGTGGGCTTCCTTGTCTCGTTCCTGATCTCAGAGGGAAAGCTTTCAGTCTTTCACCATTGAGTACAATGCTAGCTGTAGGTTTTTCATATATGCACTTTACCATAATGAAAAAGCTTCCTTCTATTCCTTTCTTTTGGTGTGTTTTTATCAAGAAAGGGTGCCATACTTTGTCAAATGCCTATTCTGCATCAATTGAGAGGATCATGTGATTTTTCCTCTTCAATTTATCAATGTAGTCTATTACACTAGTTGATTTTCTTGTGCTGAACCACCCTTGCATACCTGGGATAACACCCACTTGATTGTGGTGTATAATTCTTTTAGTGTGCTTTTGGATTTGGCTTGCAAGTATTTCATTGAGGATTTTTGCAACTATATTCATTAGAGATATTGGTCTGTAATTTTCTTTTTTTTGGTAGTATCTTTATCTGGTTTTGGTGTTAGGGTAATGTTGGCTTCATAGAATGAGTTTGGTAGCATTTTTTCTTGTTCAATTTTTTGGAAGAGCTTGAGGAAGGTTAATATTAAACCGTCTTTGAATGATTGGTAGAATTCACTTGTGAAGCCATATGGGCTTTTCATCTTTGGGAGGTTTTTGATGACTCTTTCAATCTCTTCACTTGTGAGTTTGAAGATTGAAGGTTTGTTGAGGTCTTCTATTTTTTCTAGGGTCAGTGTAGGTGGTTTGTGTGTTTCTAGGAAATTGTCCATCTCATCTACATTGTCTAGTTTTTTGGCATACAATTGTTCATAGTATTATCTTATTTCCATGGGGTCTTTCTCCATTGTTTTTGTGAGAAGGTGAGCTCTGCCTGACTAATCTGACTTGATCTTGCTATCTTTTCATTTTTATTCCAGTAACATACATATGACTTAAAATTTCTCCTCTTAATCACATTCACATTTATAATTTATGTAATTCAGTGCTGTTAATTATACTCACAACATTGTGCTACCATCACCACCATCCATTTCCAAACTTTACCACCAACCAAAATAGAAATTCTGTACAAATTAAGCATTAACTCCCCATTCCCTACCACTAAACCAGCCTCGGTCACGTATATTACTGATTCTAAATCTATGAGTTTGCTTATTTTAATTATTTCATATCAGTGAGATCATAAAATATTTGTCCTTTTGAGTCTGCTTTATTTCATTCAAAATAATGTCTTCAAGGTTCATCCAAGTTGTCACATGAACTAGAATTTCCTTATGCTACATTTTGTTTGTCCATTCATTGACTGATGGACACTTGGATTGCTTCCATCTTTTGGCAATTGTGAATAATACTGCCAAGAACATTGGCACGCAAATATCTGTTTGAGTTCCTGCTTTTAATTCTTTCGGGTATATACCTAGTAGTGGGATTGCCAGGTCATATGGTAATTCTATACTTAGCTTTCCGAGGAACTGCCAAGCTGTCTTCCACAGTAGTTGTACCATTTTACATTTCCACACCAATTAATGAGTGTTCCTATTTCTCCACATCCTCTCCAACACTTCCAATTTTCCATTTTTAAAAATAGTAGCCATTCTAGTGGGTGTGAAATGATATCTCATTGTGGTTTTGATTTGCATTTCCCTGATAGCTAATAGCTAATGATGCTGAGCGTCTTTTCATGTGCTTTAAAAAAAAGCCATTTGTATATTATCTTTTGAGAAATGTCTATTCAAGTCTTTTGTCTATTTTTAATTGGTTTGTTTGTCTTTTTATTATTGAGGTGTGTGATTTCTTTAGATATTCTGGATATTAAACCCTTATTTTGATAAGTCATTTCTAAATATTTCCTGCCATTGATTAGGTTGTGTTTTCACTTTCTAGATAAAGTCTTTTGATGCTCAGAAGTTTTTAATTTTTATGAGGTCCCATTTATCTATTTTTTACTTTTGTTGCTTTTACTTTGGGTGTAAAGTCTAAGAAATGATTGCCTAACACCAGCTCCTATAGGTGCTTCCCTATATTTTGTTCTAGGAGTTTATAGTCCTAGTGCTGAGAAATTGGTTTATAATTTTCTTTTCTTGTAGTATCTTTGTCTGAGTTTGGTATTATGGTGAGGTTGGCCTCATAGAATGAGTTAGGTAATGTTCCCTCCTGTTCAATTTTTTTTGAAGAATTTGAGAAGGATTAGTGTTAATTCTTCTAGAAATATTTCATTGAACCCAGGTTTGAAGCCATCTGTTCCTAAGGTTTTCTTTGTTGGATTGTTTTTGGTGAGTGCTTCAGCCTCTTTATTAGTAATTGATTTATTGAGATCTTCTGTTTCTTCTAAAGTCAGTATAAGTTGTTTGTGTGTTTCTAGTAATTTTTCCATTTCATCTAAGTTGTCTAATTTGTGGGTATATAGTTGTTCATAGCATCCTCTAATGATTCTTTTTATTTTTGTGGGGTCAATACTAATGTTTCCCTGTCATTTCTGATTTTATTTATTTGCATCTTACCTCTTTTTAACTTTTTCAGTCTAGCTAAGGTTTTGTAAATTTTATTGATATTTTCAAAATACCAACTTTTGGTTTTGTTGATGCTCACTATTATTTTTTTATTTTCTATTTCAATTATTTCTGCTCTAGTATTTTTTATTTCTTTCTAACTGCTTGTTTTGGATTTAGTTTGCTGTTCTTTTTCTAGTTCCTCCAGGTGTGCAGTTAGGTCTTGCATTTTAACTATTTCTTCCTTCTAATGTAAGCATTTAGGGATCTGAATTTCCCTCTTTGCACTTCCTTTGCTGCATCCCATAATTTTTGATATGTTGCATTCTCATTTTCATTCATCTCAAGATATTTACTGATTTTCCTTTTAATTTCTTCTTTGACTCACTGAATGTTTATGTGTGTTATTTAATTTCCATATATCTGTCAAGTTTCCAGTTCTCTGCCTGTTATTGATTTCTATCGTTATTCCATTATGGTCAGAGAAGATTCTTTGTATAGTTTCAATCTTTTCAAATTTATTGACACTTGTTTTATGTGGTCTATACTGGAGAATGTGGTCTATACTGGAGAATGTTCCATGTGCACTTGAGAAGAATGTATATATCCTTCTGTTTTGGGGGCAATGTTCTGTATGTCTGTTAAGTCTAGTTAATTTATCATATTATTCTTATTCTCTGTTTTCTTATTGATCTTCTGTCTAGCTCAGGGATTCTTAACCTTTTTTGTTCCACAGACCCCTTTGCCAGTCAGGTGAAAACCATGGACCTCTTATTAAGTCCACACTGTACTGTGTATTATTTAATAAATATATCACACCCACACCAACACGTCCCCACAAGAATAATGTTTCTTTTTGAAATTCAATTCAAGCCCACAGGCCCCTTGTTAAGAACCCCTGGTCTAGATGTTCTCTTTATTGATGAAAGTGATGTATTGAAGTCTTCAGGTATTATTGTAAAAGTGTTTATTTCTCCCTTCCTTCAGTTTTCCATTGTTTGTCTCATGTATTTTGTGTCATCATGGGTAGGTGTATAAATATTTATGATTGTTATTTCTCCTTGGTGGATTGGCACTTTTTACTGTACATCTGTGTCTCTTAAACTTTGGACTTAAAGTCTATTTTGTCTGACATTAGTGTGGCTACCTTGACTCTTTTGTGGTTACTATTTACGTGGATATTTTAACATCCTTTCACTCTCAACCTATTAGTGTTTTGGGGTCTAAGGTGAGTCTCTTTTAAACAACATATAGTTGAATCATGCTATTTTTGTCCATTCTGCCAATTTTTGTTTTTTGATTGGGGCGTTTAATCCTTTAACATTCAGTGTTTTTACTGTCAAGGAAGTACTTTCTTCAGCCATTTTGTCTTTTGGTTTTTATATTTCTATTTTAGTCAGCCAAAAGGGTGCTGATGCAAAGTACCAGAAATCTGTTGTCTTTTATACAGGGTATTTATTTGGGGGTAAAAGCTTACAGTTACAAAGCCCTAAAGAATCCAACTCAAGGCTACTTTCTCACCAAAGTCAGTTGCCACATGTTGAAGCAAGATGGTTGCCGAACTCTGCAAGGTTTCAGCCTTCCTCTCTATCAGCTACAGGCTGGCATAGCTCTTTCTCAGCACTGCATACTATCAGGCCAATGGCTCATCTCTCTTCTCGGGGCTGCAGAATCAAAGTTCTCTCCTCTGCCTTGTCTATGAAGCTCTCTCTCTTCCTGTGTGTCTTCTTGAGTGTGTGAATTTATATCAACCTATGGAGGGGGCGGGGACTCAACCCAAAGTCATGCCCTACTGACATTGTAAAATCAAAGCCCTAATATTTTATCAAATAAACTTAAAACCCATTTAATACCATGAAAGGTATCACACCCAAAGGAACAGACCAATTTATAAACATAATTTTTCTCTTTTTTTGAGATTCATAAATAATATCAAACTGCCACATTCTACCCTCTGAATCCCAAAAAAGGACATTACAATATTAAAAAAAAAAAACCAAAGACCCTTAAATCAGTAACAATGCTAAGTACAAAATCACTTCACAATCAGTTTATAGAAATACAGTTTGTCTTGGAGGCAAAGTCCCCTCTGGCTGTAGAACTGTGAAAGTTACAAAACAATTTATCTACTTCCAATATACAAAGGGACTGACATAGGATAAACATTTCCATTACCACAAGGAGAATTTGGGAGGGAAACCTGAGTCATTGGTCCCCAACAGTTCCAAAAACATGTAGGGCATACTCCATTAGATTTCAAAATCTGAGAGTAGTTCTTAAGATGATGGTTTCTTCTCCTCAGGGCTTCATGGGGGCCCATGCATTCCACAAGCTTGCCTAATGGTCATTTTCTTGGTTCCACCCTCATCAAGCTCCAGACCTCATCCTCCAAGAATGTTGGGGTGATGGCCACACTTTCCCAAATCTCTGGGGTACAGTCCCAACCTCTT
Source organism: Chaetophractus vellerosus (assembly GCA_004027955.1). Taxonomy (NCBI): domain Eukaryota; kingdom Metazoa; phylum Chordata; class Mammalia; order Cingulata; family Chlamyphoridae; genus Chaetophractus; species Chaetophractus vellerosus. The sequence continues at coordinate 6,160 of PVKH010037377.1, read as the reverse complement.
TAGTGCAGTGAGGTGGCAGCAACATTCTCCTTAATCTCTGGCATACAGGCCCAATTTCCTCAGTACAGTGAGATGGTGACCTGGCCTTCCCTAATCTATGGGGAGGAAGCCCACCCCTCTCTGAGCACTGGGATAGCAACCTCACTCCCTCCAACCCTTGGGGAAATGTGCTTCACCCTCTCTGTAGCTTGGCATGGTGAAGCTCTCCCTGAACAGTGGGCTGGGACATACACACTCTTCAAATGCTGGGGCAAAATTACCCTTTCTGTACACATGGGTGTGGTCCCTCTCTTGCCCCAAGGAGATATCTTAATTCCAGACCTCAGCATTTATGGTTTTCCTCTTAAAGCTATTTTCCTTCCATCTCCCCCTCTCCATGCCCCTTTAATTCCAGGCTGACAACAATTTTGTTCATATAGCTCTCTCAAAAAGATTGTTGGCTTAGCATGCAGGAAACAGGGGTCCAAGCCATCAGACAGTAAGACCTTCCACAAGTCTTTCCTGGATGACTGCATTTTCAATCCTGGCTTACAAGTTCCAAATTTAGTTAATTCCTCAAATGGGGCACTATCATCTGGAGAATTGGTTTCCAGAGGCTTGGAGTTTCTATAATCAGTTTCTGGTTTCTTTGTGCCCAACAATTCATTTCTCAGCTGATCTCTTTCGTTTAGCATTTTACTATAAGTTGCAAGGAGAAGCCAGGCTGTATTTTCCAAGTTTAGTTTGGAAAGCTTTTCAGCTAAATGCCAGACATTGTCTTTTTCAAATTCTGCTTTCTATATAACATCAGGAGTCAATCTTGCTAAGTTCTCTGTTACTTTAAAACATGGATTTCCTTTCTTCCAGTTTCTAATAATAGTTTTATCATTTACTTCTAAGGTCTCATCAAAAGTCTCTTTAATACCCATATTCCTACCAACAGTCTCTTCAAAGCAATCTAGTCCTTTTCTATCAAGCAGCTCACAATTCCTCCAAAAATACCCCTTAACCATTTATAAAACCATTCCAGCATTTTTGGTAATTGCATCAGACTGTACCTGTATCCAATTCCTGGTACCAAATCCTGTATTAGTCTTCCAAAAAGGTGTTGATGCAAAGTACCAGAAATCCATTGGCTTTTATAAAGAGTATTTATTTGGGGTAAAAGCTTACAGTTACAAGGCCCTAAAGAATTCAAGGCTGCTTGCTCACAAAAGTCAGTTGCCACATGTTGAAGCAAGATGGTTGCTGATCTCTGTGAGGGTTCAGCCTTCCTCTTGATAAGCTACAGGCTGACATAGGGCTTGTTTCTGTCTGGGCTTTCTCAGTGCTGCAAACTATCAGGAGAACAGCTCATCTTTCTTCTTGGGGCAGCATGATCAAAGTTCTCTCCTCTGCCATGTCTATGGAGGTCTCTCTCTTCTGTGTGACTTCTCGAGTGAGTGTCCATTTATATCATCCATTCATGGGGGCGGGGACTCAACTCAAAGTCATGCCCTACTGACATGGTCGAATCAAAGTGCTAATATTTTATCAAGTAAACTTAAAACCTTTGAATTTCATCCAGAAGAACAGACCAGTTTGCAAACATAATTTTTCTCTTTTTTTTGGATTCATAAAACATATCAAACTGCCACAATGTCATATCATTTTTTGTTTCTCTTTTCCTTTATTGCAGCCACCTTTTCTGTGTAGTTGACATTTTATGATGCATATGATTGATCCTTTCTCACTTTTATTTCTGAATATTTTAAAAATACTTTCTTTGTGAGTACCCTTAAGCTTATATTACACAACCTCTATCTACAAGTTACTAATTTGAGGAGATACCAACTTAGCTTCAATAGCATACACATTCTCTGCTCCCATATCCCTTTATTTCCCCTCTTTATGTTGTTTTTGTCCTACATTGCCTCTTTATATTTTTCATGTCCATTGTCAGAAAATATGCATTTTTCTTGTTCAGCTGTATTCTAACTCTTACAGGAATTAAATAGTAGAGTTGTATATTGAGGGTACAGTACTACTGGGTTTTGCATTTAACCTTTATTTATCCTTACTGTAGATCTTTACTTTTTTCACCCTACTCCAAGCCCCTCTCTCCTTTCTTATCCTTTCAACCTGCAGATATCCCTTTAGTAATTCTTGTAAGGCAGGTCTTTTGTTGATGAACTCTCTCAGTTTCTGTTTATCTGTGAATATTTTAAACTCTCCCCTATTTTTGAAGGACAGTTTTTCTGGATAAAGAATATTTGCTGGGCAGCTTTTCTCTTCCATTTTCTTCAATATATCATCCCACTGCCTTTTCACCTCCATAGTCTCTGATGAGAAATTTGCACAAATCTTATTTATAATTCCTTTTATATGAGGAATCACTTTTTTCTTGCTGCTTTCAGAATTCTCTCTTTATCTTTGATATTTGATATTCTGATTAGTATGCATCATGGAGTATGCCTATTAGGGTTTTTTCTGTTTGGAGTACAAGTTGTGTTTCTTGGACATGTCCTTCATAAGATTTGGGACATTTTGGGCCATTATTTCCTCCATACTCTTTCTTCACTTTTTACCTTTTCTTCTCCTTGTAAGACACCTATGGTGAATATATTTGAATGCTTCATGCTATCAATCAAATCCCTGAGATACTGCTCAATATTAAAAGTCTTTTCTCTATCTGTTCTTGACGGTATGATTTGGATTGTACTATCTATCTTCTAGTCCATTGATTCTTTCTTCTGCCTGTCCAAAACTGTTTCTGTATGCCTATAGTGTGTTTTTAATCCCCACTATTGTGTCTTTCATCCCCAGAATTTCTGTTGTTTCTTTTTAAACTTTCAAATTCTTATTTATGCTTGGATATTGTCTTCTTGTTATCCTTTAGCTTTATATCTATATTTTCCTTCATCCTCTTGAGTTGGTTTAGGAGATTTGTTTGAACTTTTTTGATTAGTTTCAAATTCTGTGTCTCCTTAATTTTTTTTCCTTTTTAGGAGGTACTGGGGATTGAACCTGGGACCTTGTACATGTGAGGCAGGCATTCAATCACTGAACTACATCTGCTCCCCTTTCCTCAAGTTTTAATTTGTTCCTTTGAGCCATATATTCCTGTTTCTAGTATGGCTTGTAATTTTCTGCTGATGTCTGGGAATATGATTATTTTGACTTGTTAACTCTGAAGGTCAGTTTCTCCATCTTGCCTAGAGTTTTATTTTTGATGCTTGGTCCAACTTTTCTGGATCTGTAGAGTAGCTTGTATTTAACTATTCAGATATTTTCAACTCTTCTTAATCTGTTTCGGTTCTGGATATTCAGCAAAATTTTTAAGATTTTACTTTTTCTGTAATTGTTTCACCTTCAGGAAAATGCTTCCTTTCCTCTGTCCCTTCTCCAGAATTCTTGATCTGTTCTGTTTGTTTTTGTGCAGAATTTTCTCCCCAGCTCCTATGATTTGTTTAAATTCTCTCCCTCACTTAGTGCTCCACTTTCCTTATGTTTTTCAGTGCTGAAACCAGTCCTGTCTCACAGCAGCTCAGCTTCCCCCTCCTTTTTTCTGTGAGGCTTTTTTGCCTCCAGTTTCTTCCCTGTTAGGTCCCAGGAGACTCAGATGGGGTCAATCCAGAAATGGGTCAATCCAGAAAGGTGCATTTTGTGTTAGGTGGTCCAGTGAACAGAGACTGGATTAATTGTGCACACCTCTTACCAATGGTTCTGCCATAGTTTCTCTAATTTTTCCCTGGGGGCCCTTTTGCATGTGGCACTTCTCAGTGGCTTGTGTTACAACCCGGGACTCTGAGTCTTTGCATTCCTGTGCCTGAATATGTATGGGGTTCTAACTCACTGCTGTGAGTGCCTATATAGTCTGTATCCACAGCAAGAGGGACCCAAGCTGTTCTGCCTCTGCACAACTCCCAAGCTGTGTGGGGACCAAGTAAGTGAGAAGGGTCTGGACTAGAGTATCTGAGAAGGAAATCTCCTACCTGATCCTGGAGATTAGTTTTCTTTTTCTTCATTTCAGCATTTGTGGGGTCATTCTGTAGTTTCTATCATCCTTTAGAGTTCTAATCAAGTGGGATTTGTCATTTTATTTGTTGATTCTGAGGGGAGACTTTTCCAGAGGATGCCTTATGTCACCATGTTGATGTCACTCACTGCCTTGACTCTTGATACCCAGTTACTAATTATAGCCCTCATGAGGCCCAACTGCATTCCTTGCTCTTGGCTTTTATGATACACCCTTATAATCTTAGTAATTTTTCCTGCTTTAAAGATAGCTGAGTGACTTCTGTTACTTGTAACTCAAGAAGTCTTGACTGAGACCAGCTTGTACTTCAGCAGCACAGTTTAAGACATACAATAGATTCTTAAACTATACTTGCTGATTTAATTAAACAAATTGTTGATCTTTTCTAAAATGTTCCCTGTGGGACTATGGTGTCATTTTAAACATAAACCAACACCAGCAAGGCTACCTCTTATTTCAGTGTTTGGTGTCAACCATAACTTCCAAGGGTTAGGATTTCACACAGACCAATGGATTTGGCCAGACCCTGGTGGTGCAGGCTGTTTTTATTCAGATTTACAATATTTGTGTGAAGAGGAGCCTTACTGCTGTAGGCATTCACATTCCATGCATAGACAATCGTGCTGAGGAAGATGCTGAGTCTATAATAACTAGGGAAAGGAATTGAAAGTTGCCCACAATGCATTCCTCGCTCCAAATAATCTGAGGTAGGGCCTTTGTCATTAGTATCATCTCGGTCCAGTGCATTTTAAAGTTTCATTCTTTCAGCTTTTCACCAGTACCCTTTTCCAGAGGACTTGACTATGTGGTAATTGTGGATGGACTGAAGTGTTCAAAATCCCATGTTTTGGCAAAATATGGAAATTCCTTTGAGGACAACTGTGGCTTATTGTCAGAGATAATCCTTTCAGGAATTCCATGTCTGGCAAATGTGGCCTTCAATTTGTGGACTCTTGTGGTAAATTGGTATCTTTCAGGATTTCCAACCTTGAGATTTTTATTGTAGTTATCCTTTCTAATGATATAGTCTCTGTTACTTTTTCCCCAGATAAACACATCAGTGCCAATGTTCTGTTGTGGTCTCGTTGTGGAAGCTGGACTATCACACACACACACACACACATATTATACTTCTTTCAAGTGAAATAGGACATTTGCTGATGAGTCAGCATATTTACTAATGAAATTATTGAAATGAAAGGTAGTCTGCTATGGCATTTAATATGCTTACTGGGTCTATGAAGAGTTTGAAAACTTTAAGAGCCCATGGAGATTATCCTGTTCACAATCCTCAGTTCCAAGTCAGCCTTAGTAGATCCAGGGAGGCTCGAACCAAGGTTCTTGACTCTCCCTTTATCATGCTATTTTTATTGTTATATAGTCTTTTATTGTTAAATATATTTTATTCAGTTAAGAGAAAGTAGCTTAACTTTTCAATGACTATTTTATGTCATTTTCTCTTTATTTCTACTAATATTCTACTCCTAGAAAATTTCCAAAGATAATAAGCTCCTGTTTACCTGGACACTGGATGTAACCCAATGTCCCCACGTTTTCTAGATTCTTCAGTCTTTGGATTTCTTTAATATCCAAATGACAGTAATTGGCTTTCCAACTTATGTGGCCAATTCTCTGTGAAAGTATTTCTGAGAATGCTCAATTTGCAATGGGAAGGATAGACTATAACACAATTACTCTTGCTTTATCCCAAAATATGTACACAACAATCTCAGAATAATAATACCAGCCTTAGCATCAACAATATGATTACTGAAAACAATTTGGATTCTATTTTTGAAGTTCCTTTGGTTTTTCTCTCTATGTGGTTATATGACCAGCTGAGTACAAATACAGGCTGCTTAGTTTCATTTTATTTTAAGTTTTTAAAGAAGATTTATTAAATTTATTTTTTACAACTATGAAAAGTATTTGTATCGTTCCAAAGTTAAATCTATAAAACAAGAAATATTCAGAGAAGTCCTGATAAACCCTGTCCACTGCAAAATATTCTTCATTAAACCTATAGGTAATTAGTTTTTAAAATTATGACTTATCATTATTTGTTTTTATACAAATATTTTATATAAGTAATGATTTTTGTATGAATCATCTTTGTGTATTTTTTTTTATAAGATTTATTTATTATTTATTACATATCCCCCC
>PVKH010037376.1:0-11469 GCA_004027955.1 Chaetophractus vellerosus | reverse complement strand
TCAGCAAGCTGTCACTGCCTCCATGTCAAACTTCTAAGCATAAACTGAGAACAACAGCACGCCCTGCCGATAAATATTCTAGCTCATGCTGAAGCTACTTGATTTTAGGAGGGATTCTTGTGTGCATACACATGTTTTTAAAGAGCCCAGGTTTAAAGAGCTGAATGTTAGCATGACCTAAATAAAAAAATACAATAGTTTACTAAAAAGAAAAAATGGAGTAGCAAACTAAATGAAGGTAATTTGTAATATCACAATTTTAAATAATTTATAAGAATTGAACTGGAAAGGGGTATCTTTTAAAATATATATATACTGATAACAAGCACTAGAGTACAAGCATAAAATCTGTGTAATCTTCTTCACCTTAAAGCAGGGGTTCTTAACCAGGGGTCCACAGACCCCAAAGATTTCAGGGGTTCCATGAGCTTGAATTGAAAATTCAAAAAACATTATTTTGTGGGAACGTGTTGGTGTGGGTGTGATTATTAAATAATACACAGTACAGTGAGGACTTAGTAAGCAGTCCGTGGTTTTCACCTGACTGGCAAAGGAGGCTGTGGAACAAAAAAGGTTAAGAACCTCTGCCTTAAAGAAATAAGTCTAAAAGAAATTATAACCAAAATGAATTTTAAAAACTTACAAGAAAAATAGTGCAGGTAACTTCTCCATTTTTCTTAGCTTTTCAACGAGACGTGAAAACTTGTCTGCCGTGTTTTCTGAGCTACAAGCTTTATGAGAGCTAAGATTCTTCAGTACCATCCTGGCCTGCAGAAATGAATAAAAATGATTTGTTTTAAATTCTATATAACAAAGAAAGAAATGACTACTTTTGGCTAAAATAATTTCACTGTTGACTGATCTATGTTTTTAGATACACTTTTTAAACAGGCTACGGAAGCATATTATGATACTATGCAAACAACCATCAAAGGATTAGACAAATTTATCCTCTCTCTTTCCCTCAGAATCCATAGATTTCATATTCAACAAAATTATAAAATAGAAATTGAAGAATTAAAAAAAACAGAAAACGGTATTCTCTAAGCAATGCAGCTTAAGAAAACAATAAAGAATATAGAGTGCTTTGCCAAAAACATGTGCAAAAATTACCTGCTGTACATAGCCATTTTTAACCCAGTTTGCTAATTCTGCCTTTAAGCTTTCTTCATATTTTCTAGCATCCAATTTTTTAATGACTATTTTATTCTTAAAATGAATGAATTCCTCTGGACACAATTCCTTGAAAACAAATAACACAAAATTAAATAAAATCATGCAAGAACATCCAAAGATGTTTCTTAATTATGAGAATTGTTAACATTACCAGCTTCTTGACTATAGAAGCTGTTAAACTTCTTTTTACCTCCCCATAGTTTCTAATACATTAACTTAATAAGATGGATGAGCTAGTCAAGGAAAAACTGCAGAGCAAAGTTGCGGGTGGCGGAAATGAAAACAGAACATTAAGGCACAGAGAAAGAAAAGGGGCATAAAGAAAGAATATGGAGAAATATAAATCCAAGAGATAAGAGGAGACTAAAATATTATAGCATCCCAAAGTTGAAAGAAGAAATATTTTCAGGAATTCAATATTTCTCCACCCTGTTAAAATAAAATGCAAAATGTTATGGGGAAGAATGGGGAGAAGGCGCAATTTTATTTGGGAAAGAATCCATTGGTAAGCTTTAAAGATCAGATGCAAATGTTTAGAGGACAAGAATTTGTTTTTCTGAACAGAAATGTTACCACCCTCTTTAGTAGCAAGAATTATAATTAAGTCCTAGGGTTATTATTTACCTGGGCCCTGGGCCAAGCTTCCCAGACTTGAGCCATGGTGTCATAAAGCTGGATGCTTTCTCGAGGTGAAAGGGAAAGATCAGAAGGGAATCCGTATCTTCCAATCTGTTTAAGACAAAATGAAACATCTAACTCTTCCTTTTCTTATCTTTTGCACCATCCTGTGCCTCACAGTAACTATCATGAAGCCAGATATTGGAAGGAACTAGACTAAAATGTTCAAATGTGGATAGGTGCTAAATGCTAACAAAATATTAACCATGGAGTGTCCCTGCGTTACTGAAGGAGAAAAACCCTGCAAGTCCACCAAAAAAGATTCTCTATTACTTCCTAAGACTTTTAAACTTGGCTAACGTTCTATAAATTGCTTCTGCAACTCAAATCAGGGTACTGGGTAGCTGGAAGCTACTAGGTGGGCTTGACTCAGACAAGTTGACACAACTTGCAGCTGGAACTGAAACTGGTTTAAAAGAAGGTAATTATTTGCTTTTACGAGTATCATGCCAGCCTAAAAGGGACAAATCTCACCTGCCTAAATTCTGCATCAACATAAAGACAAAGGCTGGGAGACCCTCTTTGAGATACTCAAGAAACTTCTCCTCCAGGTCATTTCCCTGGATTTGCCTTAAGTCTTTGGAACATGTATATACCATTCATTTTCCCACAAGTATTCTTAAATGGAAAATTTTAAAACCCTGCTCTCAAAAAGTTTACACTGTAGTATCCTCTGCTGGTTTCAACTACTAGGACCATGAATGATGTGTGTGAAGCCATGGTCACTGACCCATTAACAGACAGACTGCAGAAAAGGGCAGTCAGAGGGAGGGATTGCATATGTGCTCTACAAAACAGGCTTCTTTGATCGTTCTCGTTGGAAATGTCAAAATCTTAAAGAAGAGACACTAGTATGAAGATTTTGCCAAAATTAGTTGACAATAAGAAACTTGCTTTTAATTAATAACTATTAACAAGTTATGAGGCACAAGTTTGGAAATTCTGGGCTAAAGGAGCCACCCCAAACAACACATTTGAAAAAAAAAAACAACTGCAGATTGTTTTGTTTTGTTTTTTTTTAAGATTTATTTTTTATTTATTACATATCCCCCCCTTTCTGCTTGTTCTTGCTGTGTTCATTCTTGCGTTCTTCTGTGTCTGCTTGCCTCCCTCCGCTGCGGCGACCCGCTGAGTCAGCTTCACTGCACGGTGGCCTGCCTGCTCGTGGGGGCTTTGCCCTGCCCGTGGCAGCTTTTGCCCTGCCCGCAGTGGCTTGCCTTCTCAAGGCGGTCTGCCTGCTCGAGGAGGCCCCAGGAACTGAACCCAGGGCCTCCCATGTGGTAAACCGGCGCCCTACCAATTGGGCTACAGCCGGCCCCTGGAGATTGTTTGATAGAAGGGAAAATGCAGTAGAGTGAATCAGAATGTCTGGTTCTAATTCCATTTCTAAATGCTAGTTCTTTATCCATAATAAAGGAGCAAAAATATTTGGACTACCTCCTTGTGAACTGTGGGGAGATCAAACAAGATTAATGTACCAGCATATTTTTTTAAACTTTTAAAACTATAGCCTGCAAATAATTGCATGGAATCATCATTAAACTGTCTCAGTTTGAGCTTTTAAAGATAGCTAAATGGCAAGGATTACATTACGCCAGAATAGTAAATACATATATTATTTTGTAATGTTAGCACTTTGTTCTCATGTTAATTATTACTTAAAGGTGGTTATTTATTCTGCCTAACTAAAATAAAACATAAAATTAATCTAAGAATTATCATACTTTTTAAAATGTAAATTTCTTAACTCTGTTAGCCTTTTATAGAGGACTGAATTTCCTCCTTTCTAAAATGGGAGATAATTCTGCCTATGTCGTAGATTTTTTGTGGGGATTATATTAGGTTCTATATGTCGCAGGCCTAGTGAAATGCCTGGCACATGTTTGACCCCTCAGTCAGTGTGACTGATAACTTGTAAACCCACAGGTTTTAATTTTTAAAATCAGTTTAATAATTCTAAGGCTAAAGGCGGGACATGCAATTCAGGTGCTCTCCCCGCACAGTAACTCAGGAGCTGGCAAAGTCAAGCAGCCCGGGCTGTGCAGAAAGAGGAGTAAAAGGCCACAGACCAGCACTGTCCTTCATCAGCACAGCTGTATTACAGCGCCGTGTTCTTCCTGCAAGCCAAGCTGTCCCGAACACCGTAACTGACGCAAGCACTGATCCGCGCTAAGAAGGACACACGGCAGCTCTTTCAGGCTCTGCCAGGGGCTGCGAGCTGCTCCTGTCCTGCATGGTAACGGGCGGCAAAGACCAAGCAGCCCTGCTCTCTGCAGGCACAAGCCACATACGGACTGAGGCGATGTCTCAGCGCAGCTGGAATTAGGCCAGCGCACTTGTCCAGCCCCATCCGTCCCTTCTGAAACCATTTCCGTGACAGAGCCACAGAGCAGAGGACCGAGGCAGAGGACTCCTCCTTTTATGTTGACAAAGTTTACTCCGCTTTTCCTTGCCACTTGTTTCTTTCTTTTTAATCTGAATTAAACTACACAAGATGAGGAATTGTTACTCATTTGGGAAGCTTTGCTCGCCTTTTAATCACCACCACCTTATGAAAGCTCCTGTACAAACGCAGGCTACACCCGCGGCCACGAGAACATATTCGATAACGCCCAGCCTCGGTACTCAGCCCGCACTCCTGCCGCCGAGGTCAGGAAGGCTTAAGAAGACTCACAGACAGCAGCAGCCCTCACGGCAGTCGGGGGTCGGAGCATACGCCAGCAGCTCCGCTGCTTCCCAGCGACTCCAGTAACAGCTACTGAGACTAGAGGAGAGGCCCTGGTACCAGCGTAACCGTCTCACCACCACCACGTCCTCCAAACCACTCCACTCACAGCCGCTTAAACATAACCTGCCCATTCATTTGTTTAAATTCCAGGCAATGAGGAAAAGGTTAATCACTGGAAATCGAGAAGAAAAGCAGGCAGGAAAGAAAAGTGGGAAGGAGGGAGGGAGGAAGGATGGAAAGCAGGAGAGGGAAAGAGGGAGAGAGGGAGGGAGAACAGGCAACAGAATTTTGTCTTTATTTTGTTTTATTTAGAGTATGGATAGGGCCATTTCCACACACACAAAAAAAGAATTCAGATGCATCCAGGTGCTTTTAAAAGACAGTGCGTCCTAGCTCAGAGGTATGGAGGGATTCTCTTCAATTGCCTCATTCAGGCACCTGTCCGACAAACCACTCAGAGGAGTGTGGTGTCGAGACTGCACACTGGCCCCAGCATTTCCTTAATATTGGCCAACACTGAACTAGTTAGTTAACTTCCTTATGCCTCGCCTTCCTCATCTCTAAAATGGGGGTATTAATAGTGCTTCTATCACAAGATTACTGAGATGGTTAAAAGAGATAAAACATGTAAAGTTCTTAGAACAGTGATTGGCATGAAGTAACTACTCAATTTAAGTTGTCTATCCTTAGCTAACGTATATTTATTAAGAACCACTTGTACATATAGATTTTTAGACGCACATAAACAACCATAGCAGCAAATTTATCTTGATTGCTCTCACACAAGAAACAGAGACTAGGTGCTCTGTAGAGAAGATTATTTCCAATTAAGAAAGTCACAGAAGGATTCTGAAAAGCTTCTGTATTAGAAGAGTCATGGAGAAGATTGTAGGAGGAAGGCAAAGTAGGAAATTTCATGATTCAGTCTTTCCACCAAACAACATTCAGTAGAACACTGTACAGCATCCAGAGAAGACCAGGAGGAAAAAGACGGTAAGCCACAGTAAAGACAAGTAAACTGCCCTTTCCGCATGGTGACTCCTGGGGCCCGCCCCCCACTCTCAGGGTGGCCTCCGTGGGTTCCAGCCCCTGCTAGCTCATTGATGACAGAAAGGAGGCAAAATCCTTTCCTCGAGACCAGGGATGGGCACAGCCAATTGCTGATCATGGCTCTACATTAGCTGCTCAGATCACTGGGTGCTCAGCTCTGAGGGTGGTCATTCTTCCAACCCACCCCCAAAATGGCAACAGCGGGGGCTTAGGACACTGCACTTCCTCGGGGCTGCAGGGAGCAGTTATGTAAAGTGCTACATTTGCTGGGGAGATCAAGAAAGCTCAGTTTTGGGGAGCCATAGAAAAAGTGCCTGGCACCTTTTCTTATCCCCTCCCCAGGGCACTCTGGAGTTGGACCCAGAGTGGGTCCCTCACTCTGTTTCAGCTGGGAAAGTGTATCTTGGAAAACTGCTCTCTAGGGTATCCCCCCTCCCAGAATTTGCCCTTCAGGTAAGAACAGCTTGAGACAATGAAGGAGTATAAGAAACTATAAAGATAGAAACTCTGGGGCAATGGCTTGCCTGCTTTCAACACCCAGGAGAAAGGGGTCTGTGTCCTGGGAAACAGAGAGGACATTCAAGATCTTGTCAACAGGGGAACATCAAAACAACTAACAAGCACATGTCCAGGACAAGATACAGACGAGAAAAGGCAGGGAGGACTTTGCACCCTGCATTAGCCTTGGGCTGAAGAACCAGAAAATCTCTGCGTTATCACCACCTGGTTACAAATCAAGAAATAGATATGTCAGGGAACAAATCCTGGAGACAACATTTTAAAATATTAAAATGAGCTGTTGCAACAAATTCATACAAAGCAACTGAAGAGACAGGAAAGGATGGTCCTTCCAAAGGAAGAGGATGAAAATCCTGAAAATACCGATCAAGAAGACCAGAATGTGGGCATACTGAACAAAGATGCCACAAAAATAATCCTAAAAATACTCAAAGAGGTGAGGGAAGATGCAGACAAAGAACTGAAGGATAGCAATAAACAATGGATGCACAATATGAGAAACTTAGTAGAGATGGAAATTTTTAAAAGAAACCAAACAGTACTACTGGAGTTGAAAACCACATGAGCTGCAATGAAGAATTCCCAGGAGGCACTCAACAGCAGATTGGAACTGGCAGAAGAAAGAATCCGTGAACTTGAAGACAAGACAATTGAAATGAGTCAGACTGAAGAGGAGAAAGAAAAAACAATTATAAAAAACAAAATAGTCTAACACCTCTGAGACATCATCAAGTATACCGATATATGCCTTATGAAAGTCCCAGAAGAGGCAAAAAGAGAGAAAAGGGACGAAGGAATATTCAGAGAAATAATGATAGAGAACTTCCCTAACTTAGAAAAAAATATGAATATGTACATCCAAGAAGCCCAGAGACATTAAATAGGATAAATATGAAGAAAAATACATCCTGAATTATATTGATCACATATGCTAGCAACTGCAAAGGACAAGGAGAGAGTTTTGAAAACTTTAAGAAATAAACATGTTATATACAAGGGAGTCCAACTAGATTAAGTGACAATTTCTTATCAGAAAGCATGGTGGTAAGAAAGCAGTGGGTTGAAATACATACAGTACTGAAAGAAAACAATTTCCAACCAAGAATTTTGTATCCAGTAAGAGTTTCTTTTAAAAGTGAGGGATAGATTAAAATATTCCCAGATTCTTTAAAAAGCTGAGGGGGTTCATCACCAGTAGACCTTCCCTACAAGTGATGCGAAAGGGAGTTCTTCAGCCTGAACACTAGACAGTGGTTCAAAACAGTCTAAACAAATAAAGACCTCTGGTAAAAGTAACTATTTGGGTAATTATAAATGTCAGTGTGATGGCATTGTACATTTTAGTGTATAATTACACTTTCTACTTCCGACAGATGCTGAAATGCAAATGCATAAAGAGTAATGATCAATCAATGGTTTTAGATATAAAATACCCAAGAAATAATTGCTAACAGAAACAAACAAAAAGAAAGGCAGGGGAATGTGGAGTGTAGGAACTCAAGGTGGTATCAAATCAAATAATATTGCTATATATTTAGGTTGTTAATTTTAATCCCATAGTAACCACAGGAAAATATATGAAAAACATATTCAGATATAAAAGAGAAGGCCCTCTATATGGAACAATTAAAAAATCAAATAAATATAAAAGAAAGCATTAAAAGTAGAATTGAGGGAGAAAAGAGGATAAGACTTACAAAGGGTAAATGGCAAAATGTCAGAAGAAAGTCCTACATTATCAGAAGTGACTTTAAATGTAAATGGATTAAACCCTACAGTCAAAAGGCAGATTGGTAAAATGGATAAAAAAGCATGACCCAACTAGGTGCTGCCTGTAAGAGAAAAATCTTAAATTCAAACATACAAGTAGATTAAAAGTGAAAGGATAGGAAAAAAGTTACCGTGAAAGGAGTCACCAAAAGAGAGCTGGGGTAGCTATCCTAATATCAGATAAAATAGATTTTAAGTTAAAAACAGTTATGAGTGAAAATGGCAATCACTATATACTGATAAAGGGGTCAATTCAATAAGAAGACATAACAATTATAAATATAGATGCACATAGCAGTAGAGCCCCCAAATATATGAAGCAAATACTGACAGATTTGAAGGGAGAATTTGACGATTCTGCATTAATTGTGAGAGACATTGCTACATCATTTTCAATAATGGATAAAACATCTGGTCAGAAGAACAATGAGGAAATACAAGGCTTGAACGATGCTCTGAACCAACTAGACCTGACGGACACGTAGAGGACACTTCACCCAACAACAACAGACCACACACGCTTCTTGAGTGCACATGGATCACACCCAGCATAGACCATATGTCACATCACAACATATGCCTCAATAAATTCAAAACTATCAAAATCATGTAATATACCTTCTCTGGCTACATTGGAATGACCTAGAATTGAATAATAATTCTCCCAAGGGAAAAATGAAAAATGAACAAACAATGGGTGAAAGAGGAAATCACGAGGGAAATCGGGAAATATCTTGAGATGAAAGTAAATGAAATTACAGCATACCAAATCTTATGGGAAGCAGCAAGGGCAGTGCTGAAAGGCAAACTTATAGTAACAAATGCTTACATTAAAAAGAAAAATGACTTCAAATCAGAGACTTAACCTCAAACCTGGAAGACTTAGAAAAAGAAAAGCAAACTAAACCCTAGCATGCATAAGGAAGGAAATAAAGATTAAATGAAATATAGGACAAATAAAATACAGAGAATCAACAAATCCAAAAGTGGGTTGTTTGAAAATATCAACAAAATTGACTAACCTTTAGCTAGACTGACTGAGAAAAAAGAGAGAGAGGATACAAATAACAAAAATTAGAAATTTAAAGGTGGGCATTATTACCAACCACACTGAAATAAAAAGAACTATAAGAGGATACTATGAACAACTATATACTAATAAATGAGATAACCTAAATGGAATGGACAGATTCTTAGAAACACTTAAACTACCTACACTGACTCAAGAAGAAATACAAGATCTCAACAAACCAATTACTAATAAAGAAGTTGAATCATTAATCAAAACCTCCCAACAAAAAAAAGTCCAGGACCAGATGGGTCCACAGGGGAATTTTACCAAATATTCCAAGAAGACTTAACTCCAATTCATTAATACAACATGATCAAAAGGGATTTAAACCTGGTATACAAGAGAAGTTCAACATAAGAAAATCAATTAATGTAACACACCACATTACCAGAAGGAAGGGACAAAACTGCATGATCATCTCAATTGATTCAGAAAAGGCATTTGAAAAATCCAGCACCCCTTCTTGATAAAAACAGAGAAAACTAAGAATAGAAGGAAACTTCCTCAACATGAAAAAGGCACACATGAGAAAACCACAGATAACATCTTACTCAATGGTGAAAGACTGAAATCATTCACTGTTATACTAGAAGTAGCAGAGCAACTAGGCAAGAAAAAGAAATACAATTCATCCAAATTGGGAGGAAAGAAGTAAAACTTACCCTATTTTCAGTTGACATGATCCTATATACAGGAAATCCTGAAAAGTCCACAAGAAACTTCCTAAGAGCTAATAAATGAATTCAGTAAAGTGGATAAAACATCAACAAGATCAACACCCAATATTTAGTATTATTTCTATGCACATGCAATGAACAATTGGAATAAGAAATCAAGAAAAAAATTCCATTTTCAATACCTAGAATCAGCTATCTGGGAATAAATCTACCCAAGGATGTAAAGGACTTGTACACAGAAAACTACAAAACATTTTGAAAATAAATCAAAGAACACCTTAATAAATGGAAGGACATTCCATGGTCATGTATTGGAAGACTAAATATTGTTCAGATGTCAATCCTACTCAAGGTAATTTATACATTCAATGCAATCCCAATCAAAATTCCAATAACCTTCTTTTCAGAAATGGAAAAGTCAGTCATGAAATTTATAGGAAGGTTAAAGGGCTCCAAATAGCCACAGCCATCTTGCAAATGAAGAATGAAGTTGTGGGACTCATACTTTCCAATCTTATAACTTATTACAAAGCCACAGTAATCAAAACATCATGGTACTGGCCAAGGACAGAAATATAGACAAGTGGGATCAAATTGAGAGCTCAGAAATGAACCCTCAATTTTATGGACAGCTGAATTTTGACAGGTGAAAAAGACCACTCTTTGGAAAAGAAAAATCTCTTCAACTGGCATAACTGGATCTCAATTTGCGAAACAAAAAAGAGGACTCCGACCTCATACCTTATACAAAAATCAATGCAAAATGGATCAAAGACCTAAATATAAGAGCCAGAACTATCAAACTCCTAGAAGAAAATGTAAGGAAACATCCTCAGGACCTTGTGGCAGGCAATGGTTTCTTAGACTTCACAGGCAAAATGCAAGCAACAAAAGAAAAACTAGATAAATGGGACCTCCTAAGAAATTAAAAACTTGTACCTCAAAGAACTTCATCATTAAAGTAAGATTGCAAACTATACAATGGGAGAAAATATTTGGAAACCACAAATCTGAGAAAGCTTTAATATTCAGAATATGTAAAGAAACCCTTCAACTTAACAACAAAAAGTCAAACAACCCAATTGAAAATGGGCAAAAGACTTGAATAGACATCTCTCCAAGGAAAATACACTGAATACCAGAAAGCACATGAAAAGATGCTCAACATCATTTGCCATCAGGGAAATCAAAATCAAAATGAAAATGAGATATCATTTCACATCCACTAGAATGGCTGTTATTAAAAAAAAAAGAAAATTACAAGTGTTTGAAAGGATGCAAATAGGAACACTCATTTGTTTTTGGTGGCAATGTAAAATGGTGCAGCTGCTGTAGAAGACGGTTTGGTGTTTCCTCAGAAAGTTAAGTGTAGAATTACCACATGACCCCATAATTCTAGGTGTATGCCCAAAAGAATAGAAAGCAGGGAGTCAAACAGATAATTGTACACCAATGTTCAAAGTGGCATTATCCACAATTGCCAAAAGATGGAAGTAAATCAAGCATCCATCAACCGACAATGGATAAATAAAATATGGTAAAGACATACAATGGAATATTATCCAGCCATAAAAAAGGAATGAAGTCCTTAAACATTCAACAAAATGTTAAGTCTGAAGACATCATGATGAGTGAAATAGGACAGACACAAATGACAAATATGGTATGATCTCACTGATATGAAATAATTAGAGTAATCAAACTCTTAGTGTCAGAATCTAGAATATAGTTTGCCATGGGATGGGGTGGCGATAGGGAATGGGGAGTTAGGGCTTAAATGCACAAGGGTTCTCTTTGGA
>PVKH010037375.1:0-11469 GCA_004027955.1 Chaetophractus vellerosus | reverse complement strand
TTTCTTTCTTGTCCTCCCTCCCTTCCTCCCTTCCTCCCTTCCTTCCTTCCTTCCTGACTCAAGCAATCTTTGAAAGTTTAATGTTCTTTTTTATCCTGGGAGGCAAACAAAGTAAATATCATTTCCTTTTTACAAACAAGTGAAACGAGGTACAGAGAGGTGGTGTGACTTTTACAAGACACTGCAGTGACTGAATAACAAAGGCAGGGAAACAGGTTAAATGCCAGACTTCCAGTTTTCTGGTCCTTCTACAAGTAAGTCATCCTGCAGCACGTCGGGGAGAATCCTGACTGGTCCCATCACTGACAGCTCCACCTTTGGCCCTATAAGCACAGATCGACACTTGCATGGAGCCACCACCTGGACATTCAGAAATCTGTGTCCACCCCTACCACTTGTCCCTTTCCATCTCTTACCTTCCTCATAAATATGTATTTTATAATTCTGCACATGTAACAATAAACTGGCTTCCACTCTCTTTGGGGCTAAGAATGGAAGCCCGCTATTATCAGACTTCATATCATCACCTCCACAGGTGAGCCTGAACCCAGGGCTTTGCAAACCTTAGGTGCATATCCATTTTATAGGGCTTCTTGCACTAGCTGCCTGATCCCTTCCCACTGAGGTTCCTCTTACTATTCATTGTTACCTTACTTTTCTAAGGCCACTGCTATGCAGCCTAATTTATCCTGTCTGGAATCCTCAGGACACCCTGCTTATTATCTTTGTCTCCTGAAAATCTACTAGAGGATCATGGCGTCCACCCTTCCCAAATGCTTGTGCTCTGACTTGACTGTCATCTTTCTTTTGTGCCCCATCCCATGGTCCTCCACAGTTGTGCCCATGAGGCAGACAATGCTTTCTATGAGAACACATATGGCCTCCCAATTTAAGCATTTACAACCTAGTATTTCCCAGCACAATTGCCCATCTATGGCCTTAACCCATGATGATGCTAATGGTCCCCAGTGGATTTACCTAAGGAAAGTAAATAACCAGAAATGACCTGGGGGCTCTCACGAATGGAAACAAACTTCCCCTTGACAGTTTGCACAGGAATGCTCCCCCTAAGCAAGGGTCAGGGTTGGATGGCAGCACTGAAGTTCACGTCAAGGCCAAGCTCCTTAAGTCAGGCCAGCATTAGATGCCAAGAAAGGATTCTACGGAAGAAATGGAAACATCATCTGTAGTCGTGTAAGAATGCATTTCACCAGCTTTTCTTCCATTAGCATATAGTTTTCTGAACTGTCTCAGAAAGAAAAGAGAGAAAATCTCTAATTTTGTTTTGCTAAATTCTGCCTTTCAAAGCTGTTGAAGCAAAACACTTCTGGGAATATAAGGAGGACGGGCTGGGGGGAATTGAGTTAGAGTGACAGGCAGAGCCCGTGTCACTGAGTCATGGTCCCCAAGCACAAGCCCATTTATAACCTGTTCTTTAACTTTGTTTATCTTTGTAGACATTCGCAGAAGCATCTCACTTTCCAGAAGTTGGGGCCATATAATCATTACTTGTCTTAGGAGGAAATGCGATTACGTACCTTTAATTCTTCTTCTCAGAAAGTCCACATTGTAATAGATAGCTCTTCACTGACCTTCCTCTTCCCTTGGGGGGAGGCTGCTGCATTTTTGCATTTTCCCCTTGGCCCTGGTGTAACAAGAACAGCCAGCAAAAGTGGGTTCTTTGATACTAAACCCTTATCACAAAGAGGAAGGGGAAGAGAAGGGCTCACCTTCTTATTTAGAGGTTGTGATTGAGAACCTCCAAACTTCCCAAGAATGAGCGCGAGTTTTTGGAAGTGAATGCAAATTTTACAAGTTTCCAGCTCAGATAAATCATCCAAGGTCTCAAACAAATGGGTTGGGGTGAAACGTGAACCCCCTTCCCCAGTTTGCAGCTATGCTGTATTTCATGTCCATCGCCTATGTGTGATTTGCCTCTTCAGTCAGCTTTGCATTCAGAGGTGGAGAACCTTGCCCTGTGTCCCGACCCAACTCCCAGTCCCACACCACAGGAGGTCTAGTTGTGCCCGTGGGTGATATCTTCAGGAATGTCAGGGGCAAGCCTGAAAAGACAGATGCTGGGCTTCAGAAAAGGCTCTCCCTTAACAGGACTGGGTCAAGGGAGCCCATTTGAACCAATTGTCCACCTACTGGCTTTAATTCCTGGGCGTGAGCCCTTTATCAGCCCTTCTCAAAGTAGAATTCAGATTTCATCCGTTCATTTAGCACCAGGGATGGGGTGAGAGCATCAGATCTAAAGTCTTAATTTATAGATTTTGCACCCTCTAAGTCCAAGGAATCGAAATCCTTCACTTCATGGATCAGCAGCCCGGTCCGTGCACCAATCAGTTTTGGGGGAGAGCTGGCCCAGGAAGTGATGGAGACAATGGTGGGCTGCCCAGATACCCCTACTAGCAAGTTCACACAGTCTCCTGGGGTCCTTGCCAGGGAGATAGATCTCTGGAGAATATTCCAAAAATAGATAAACTCTCCCCTATGCAAACAGATATTCCAGGCCCCATGACCTGGTAAGCCCAGATCCAGGCCAGTATATTCCCCCTGGCCCTGCTGTCCAGGTCCGCAGCAACTCTCCTCCATTATCAGACTTAGCACAGCCCCGGCTGGGGTAGGCTGTGAAGGAACCCTAGTCACAGACCTAGGGACCAGAGGGCGAGATGGGGCAGATCCTATGGAGACATGTAACTTGCAGAGGGAAGAACACTGCACTGTCTCCAAGAAGACAACAGTGCCATCTCTTCACAGGAGTGTTAGGTTACTTCTGCAGACTCAGAGAGTTCAGGAAAACCTGGGGATTTTTGAAGGCATCAACCCAGGTGTCTCAACTGAGGCAAGGCCAGGACTAGAGTGGGGCAAGCAAGGCATCTGGGCTGCTGAATTTAAGGAGGCGCTCACTCACTCACTCACTC
The DNA here is from genome assembly GCA_004027955.1 of Chaetophractus vellerosus. NCBI lineage: Eukaryota > Metazoa > Chordata > Mammalia > Cingulata > Chlamyphoridae > Chaetophractus > Chaetophractus vellerosus. The sequence continues at coordinate 8,542 of PVKH010037375.1, read as the reverse complement.
ACTCACTCACTGTACTTGGATGGACCTGAAAGAGGGCACCTCCTTAAATTTTGCACTCTGGGCACCTTGCTTGCCTCATCCTAGTCACAGTCTTGCATCCAGCTGTCAGAGTTCCAATGGCCTTGCTGGGGGGTTACTATTTTTCAGCAAGGACCCTAAGGTATTGTGCAAACTAGCTATTAGGATGGAGCCTAGAAATATGGAAAATGCAATGGGATAATTTAGTGAGGATGAAATGCCAGCACTGAGTGAGAAGCTGGAGAGGATGTATCATGGAAGCCCAGAAAACTCACTGGATAATTACATTCCACAGGAAAGCCCCGAGGATATGCCACTTACCAGAACAGTAGAAATGAGCTGGTGAGAGGGCCGCCAGCAGCACTATGAAGTTCAATGTCAGACCCGCTCTTTAGACCAGGGCTGATGGTAGAAAGTTATAGAACCAGGCTCACTGAAAACAGCAGAGATGATAGAACCATCCTACCCTCAACAATTGAAGGCAGGCGGCCATCAGAAGTCAGGAGGTTGCAGTTATTTTAATGACTGGAAATGCACTCCTATGGCAAAAAAGATGGGCAGCTGACACGGGTACCATTCACCTTGTACTGGAAACCAAGGATGGATGGTAGGGAGGTGGAGAAGAGTTGCCCCAATAAAAAGTCATGATCCCTGGGATATTTTCCAGATCTGAGCCAGTTCTCAGACTATAAAGATTAAAGAAGAGATCGGGTCCCTAGGAGGACAGATCCTTCAACACAATGGCAAATGAACGTGGTGATGAAACCCCAGTCTTCTCCCAAAGGGACCTCAATCATTTTCTCAAGTACCTGTACACTGGGGAGGGGTGAATATTCAAATATTCTGAGGACTATTGCACACAAAGTTTGTGTTTACACCTTAGTTTATGCTAATATCTACAATGGGAACATATGGGGGGCAGAAATAAGTGGAATACTGACCAACATCCAGCTTACAGTCAGTCCACTAATTCCACAGACATACTAGGGATCATTTACCTTATCCTCAAATATACAATCAGGATAGACATATTGGTAGTTGGTGTATCCTCCATATTAACTCCTTGACTTGTGAGGTAAGAGTTATCATAGTGGGGAAGGCCACATAGAAGCTTCTGAAATTGTTCCCCACTCTGCCCATCCAAGATAGTAAATCAAAGATAATATCACATCCCAAAAAGATGGTAGAAATTAACACCACTCTCAAGGATCTAAAGGATGCAGTGGTAGTGGTCTCCTTTGTGTCTTTATATGATTCATCCATTTGGCCCATGCAGAAACCAGTTGGATCTTGGATGATGAGAGTAGACTACAAACTCAACCAAGTAGTAGCCCCACTTGCTGCTGCCATACGAGGAATGGTATCTCTGCTAGAGAGATTGATAAGGCTTCAGTCATGTGGTTTGCCACTAACTTGGTGAAGGTGATCCTTTTTAACTCTATGAGAAAAGAAGATGAGGAGAAAATAGAACAAAAATGCTTTTCCAGGTTTGTCCCAGGGCTATGGTAACTCTTCTGTTCTCTTTCATACTATAGTCTGAAGAGATCTGGGCATCTGGGCATCGATACACTACACTGGGTGGCATCATTCTAATCAGGTCAGATCAGTAAGAAATGGCTAGTAGGTTGATAAGACGCATGTGCTCCAGATGCATGTGAGAGATGATCACCCTGAAGATTCAAAGACTCACTATGTCAGTAAAAATTTTTAAGAGTCCATTAGTAAGGGGTGTTCCAGGACATCCTCTCCAAAGTCATGGACAGTAGATTGCATCTTGCATGTTCCACTATGAAGAGGGAAGCCCAAAGGTGACTTCAAGGACTGATTTATGATGTTCTCCACTAGCAATGATGATCTGCCATGAACAGCAGAGGTGATCAGTGACAATTCTAGGCTTTCTATATAAACAAACATTTGTTGAAGCAAAGAGGCAGGCAGCATCAACAAAAGAAAAAATAAAACATAAGAACTTGATCAAATTTCTAGACCAGTGTGTCAATTGGCTATTACTGTGTAACAAATTACACCAAAACTTAGTGATTTGAAATAACAACCATTTATTTAGCCCATGGTTCTTTACGTTGTCCGTTTGGGCTGGGCTCAGTTGGATGGTTCCTCTGATTTTGCCTAGGCTCACTCAGCTAGAGATTAATAAGGCTTCAGTCACATGGTTTGCCACTATAATCAGCTAGGAGTTGACCGGTTTAGGATGGTGTCAGCTGGGACAATGTGCCTCTGTCCCATGTGGTTGCTCATCTCCAGAAGGCTAACCTGGTATGGTTCACATGGCATCTGGAAAGGGTTTCAAGAAAGAATAGCAGTGTGCAAGACCTCTTGAGCTCTTGTTCTCAGCTCAGTAATGGCACACCATCACTCCTGCTTCATTTTGTTGGCCAAAGCAAACCACTAGGAGGCTTTGATGAAAACGGAAGGGGAAGTGGACTCCACCTCTTGGATGGAGAGTAGCCAAGTCACATTACCAAGAACATGGATACAGGGAATAGTAAAGGATTGTGGTTTGCTAGATTCTGTGTGAATAAACATTTTCGGGTTTCGCAAAGAAAAGCAGCCCCTGAGAGACCGAGGTACGTGCCTGGTCAAAGTTCTAAGCCAGTCATTTCAAGGTTAAACTCAGAAATTCCTAAACAGATCTGATAACCACCACCCCACCCCCCACCGAAACTCAGTGGTGCAAAGAGCCCCCAGTCAAGCCCTATCCTTTGCTGTACCACCCTCTGGCCTCAACCCCACCCTCTGAAGTGTCCTTTGTATATCCCTTGTCTTCTTTTAGAGTCAATTTAGAAATGACTCCATGGCTCCAAGTTGCAAACACACTGAGGTGAATGGACAATTTATTCATGCAAGATAGGAACGAATTCCTGATATCCTCTGTAATCATTTATATGACATTCTTTGCTTCAAAGGAGAAGAAAAAGAAAGAACTAGACATCATCAGCACTAAAATACTATTAGATATGCACGCAAAAAAAAGGGGGAGGGTGGAGAAAGAATAAAAAGGAGAAAAACCCTAAAAATATTGAAGTTAGGAGCCAAATGCAGCATGTGTTCTTGGGAAGCTAATCTTCGCAATGAATCTTCCAGACGGCTGTCAGAGTGAGTGAGGTGGTGAGGCGTTTGAAGTGATAAGAAATGGAACATGTAAATCTCAACTCTGGGCTTCGTCATTACAATAACCACGTGATAGTTGTCACTTTTCTCCTTTGAATATTGGCCTCTGATGAAGCAAAGGACAATTTCCTAAATTCCAGACTTTATTTCAAATTTATTTGCAAAGCCCTTTCCCCTGCTGCTTTTTAATTTTGTCTTGATATCCCTTTTTCTACTCATTTTTCTTTTCCCTTCTCCATGAAAGAATGGGGATATTCAAGCTTTGCTTCCTCATGAAGTGAAAAGGCTAAAGAAGTCAGAACTTGTGGGGCTTTTGATTTCTCTCTATTTCAAGATATGAGGTCAGGTAGATTTGCAAGGTAGCAGAGAAGCTATAAATATTAACCAATCATGGCGCCAAGAACAGGAATTTGGGAGGAGAAAAGGAAGCAATTAGGCCTATCCCTCCTAAAAATGCCTTTAAAATGTGGATTTAAGAAAACATGTGCTTGGGAATCAATTGGAAAAAACTGAAAGCGCTTTTAGATTTCCAAACGTAGTAGGCTCAGGTCAGGGAGAGAATTAAGGAGGCTCCTATCTAAACCAGCCTAATAACCCTACTGTTAACCAGATCCCCATTAAAAAGCACTCGCACTAAGGACAATTCTTGAATACGAGTTTTCGAGATGCTCTAAATTGAGCTTTTTATATTAAAAAAAGGAGGGAGGGCAACATATCTGATATTTATGAGCCCAGAGTCAAGTGAGACGTCCTGGGTTAAAATCCCTGTTCTACCACTGACCCTGAGCAAGCTCCTCCCACCTCTAACAAGTGGGTGATAATAACAGTGCCTAACTTAGAGGCTTGTCAGGAGGGCTTGAATGGAGAGTGGCACAAAGAGAGTGGTGCATGAGGCTTTGTCAGATAAAAATAAAGACCAGCATCTGCATGAGTAGTTATAGGAGTTATCAGTTAATTTGCTTGACTCTGCCACCAGTGTAGTATTCATGGAGAAATAAAGAAATCATTTAGAAAATCCCATTACTTAGTCCAAACATGGATTAGGGTTTGTTATAATTAGAGCTACATTGTTTTCTTTGTTTTTCTCTCAATAGTGTTATCTGGCAGCACCAAGGGCCTTTGGGTTTCTAATAAATTATTAATCTGGGAGTTAATAATTCATGGTAATTGGTGCTATACACCACTTTCTCTGGCAAAGGTGAGCAAAGGTCACTGCTTTTCAACAGCAAAGGGGAAACCTTTTCTAAGTTTCTTTTTCCATGATCTAGCATGGAAAAATTAATATATGGAAGACAAATTTTAACCAGGACTAGGAAAGCAAGAGAACGCCAAGGGTAAAGGTCCAGACTCACATTTCGTGGCCCTCACGTTGCCTCCAGAGCCCCACTGGATGGAGAGAGGTCCTCCAGCAAACTTAGAGGACTGCAGCCCCAGCCCAGGAAGGCTACGGCCACCAGGTTTGTGAATCTTTGACAAAATGATGCATAAAAAGGAGAAGCCATGAGCCATTGCTGTTCAAAGAAAATAACAATTGCTCAGGGGGTAAAACAAGGCTCTTGGGAAACTAGCCCATCCGCGGGATTTTTCATGAAGAAAGACAATTCTTCTAAATTTCAAGGCACAGCTTTAAGCATAGACGGGATGGTAGTTCCCATGCAGTTTATTCACACTGAGCAACTGCCAGAGAATTCTCAGCAAACTGCTCTCACAGTTGACAGCTTTAATTTTAATTCATAAACTCATGCTCTGCCATTTTTTGTTTTCTCAGAAAATAAATTAAGATAATTCCTGATGGAAGCCATGGAAGGCAAGGGAAAGAAGGGGCTTCTTGCCTGGATAAATTTGCATTTACTTTCCAACCCATTGACTGGGTCTCTGAAGCAGCCACAAGTGGTCCAGGCACCGTGGGTGTCTCATGCCTGTTTGAGCCGAGATAATTATTTGAAAAGTTCATGTCAGGTCGCAGACTGATAGAATGAAATGAAATTTTCCCATTTGGAGAACAAATTAATTCTTAGTACTAAAGGTTTTTCAGTTTTGATTAAAAGAAACATGTAAAATATGCAAAGAATGAGGTCTGAAGACTTAGGATAAAATTTAAATGGAAACTGCGAGTTTAAGGAGTTTGGGGACTAGAAGTCAAATCCTCTAGCTCTTGTTTTTCCAGAGCAACTTTGTATAGCATATGCTTTTCATTGTGTGCCTTTTCAGTCATTTACATATTGGGGAAATGTATATTTGGCAACAGGTCCTATTTTTAGGAGTCCTTGAAAGTTGCCCTTTGAAAATGTTTTCATTTCTCACACATATGTGTGTTTTAAGCAGAATGAAAACACAAAGCAAAAAAGAAAAATATGCAAAGAAAGGAATGATTTTTCCAGCCCCATAGAGCACAATAAGAAAGCAATCATTCAGTTGTGACTTTAAAAATGGATTCTTGCCTGGATTTTCCAACTATTTCCTTGTAAATGGTCATTTCTCTACAGAACTGAACTAATGTAAAGAGACAGTTTGTTCCAGTGCCAGAACTGAACCAGCAAAAAAGAGGATAGAGGCTGTATTTTCATAGTATGAACTTCACAAAATAATACCCGCTGTGTTCTCTGCAGCCTCTTGGGTCGATTCAGAAGACGCCACGTACCCAATGCCGGTCTCAGAGGTTTTCCCCACCTTACCGTTGCTCGCCACCAGACTTCTATTATTTGCATTCAGTAACAAAGTTTCATCCTTGCGTCCATCAAGCAACAAGGAGAATCTTTGTCACTTGGTGTAATTAATGGCTGCACCTCGCCTGGAGTGGTGGCGGAAAGAGGCCCCCCTCACATAGACCTGGGTGGATTCAGAACAGGCTTGCATGGATCCTTGCTGCCTTTTGACGTATGAAATTGCAGGGACTCCAACAGAAGTGGGAAGGTGATGGCAAGCCAAGCGTTTCCTCCTTGGGCTCCCAGTGTTCCTTCCTCCAAGCCCCATAGCCGCAGTCTGAGGACGCTCTATAGCTTTTGCTAATTGGAACAGATGATCTTGAAGGTCCCTCACCACTGGTATGTTCTACCCCAGTGTGTCTCATCATTTTTTATTCCTCCGTCACCCTGCATGAACCTCTAGGGAGGCTCCATTACAGGATTCAAAAAGGAAAGAGACCTAGCTTCTGAGGAGTGCCTATTTTAGATGGTGTCATTCAGTCTACCTTCAGAGATGTATTATTTTCAAGCTAAAAGAACTGGAAACTAAGGCTTGGAGAAGCTAAAACTCGAGGAAACAAAGATGGAAATGGCAGAATCAGTTTCGAGTTGAGGTTTCTCTAATTCCAGGGATCTTGTACTACTTCACACTGTATTTCAGCTTTTTCTTCCACTTTTTAGACTTCTATTTTCTTATCACTTTGGTGATCCCGCTTCTTTCTTCTTCCTCCCCCTCCATCAGGATGGCTGGATCCACTTGTCCACTGACCTTTAACTTTCCATCCTCCATACCTGAGTAAGTCCAACCTTGTCTCCCACAGGTTTGGGGGAGGTCCTTAAGGCTAATAGTCCCTCACCATCATCTCACTTTTAATCAGCGGGTCTCAAAGTTCTCTTCTTTGAGACCACTTCATATAGCAAGATTAAATTCTAAGACCAGTGGAGTTTTCTTCCTGTGTTTCCTGCCCAAGTAGTAAGCAAACATGCCCTGTATCTATGGGCCGTGGTCCAGAGTATCACTTGCCTTCCACCATTCCCTTAAAAACCTCACCTCACCTCACAGGTTTTTGCTGGGTTCATCCATCAAATAGTCCGACTATTTCCCACCAGGCCTTCTCCCACCCTTCTCCTCATAGGCACAGTCGATGAGGATCATCTCAACTTGTTATTGGGGCTGGTTGGGTCTCATTTCCCCACTCTGCTGCCTTCTGCTGCGTAGCCATCATCTCCCGTCTTCAGGAGTGACAACTTCCCGCTCCAGCAGCAACGCATGAGAATAGATCCAAGTCTTCCTCTGAATCCGTGCGTTCTCCCTTCTCCCCTCCTCCCCACGCCTTCCACCCACAGCTCCTTGTCTGAAAACCTCCAGCTCCTTCTCCCTTGCTCCACCTTTTCAAGGGCCTTTTTCATTTGCCTCAGGTCTTTATTCCTGTCCTACCCAGCCTAACTACCATATTCGGGCCTTCAAGGTACTGCCCATCAGTGTTCAGGGGAACTCCCTGGAACCCACCACTTCACGGGGAGCCACAGCAGCAGCAGCTCCTGGGTGCCAGCCTCCCTGACTTTGTTCTGATTTGCGTTTGTGGTTTGCGCACTGCGCCACTTCACTTCTGGGCTTTCTCGCTAAGCTCCTGAGGACAGAGGCTCCCGTTACTCTTGGTGGCACTATGTGTATAATAAATTATAGTGTGCATTAAATTATACAAATTGTGCATATAAATTATACATTCAATTTTGTGTGCATTAGATTATAATTCTATATATGTGTGTTCAATTATAATAATTTCTTCCAGCTTACATAAGTTTCTTGCCTATGAAACATGTTATTTTTCAACTGAAGTCTCTGCATTCGCATGCCCATGCTGTTGAGCTCTGCAAGCACAATTTTAATCCCTATGCCCCCAAGCGTTTAGGTGGGTGAACATTCACTTCCTCTAACCCCAAATGTCCCTCCCATATTATACCACCAACTACTGCCTTTAGGGAAAATAAATGCAGACTAGACGAAGAGCTCGCTTCTTCTGTTATCCTAATGCCTTCCACTAAGGGACCCTACCAAAAAGCTGCACGGCCTTTGGAATCAAGGTGAGCTAGAGGGCGAGCTAAAATGGAGCCCTGAGGATTGAAGCTCCTGTGGTCCCCAAATCCATCTGTGTAGCCCAGACCCCTCCCGACAGAATTGCCTGTGAGGTGTCTTCACTTAGATGTCCCGGAGCTGCTGGGGGAATGAAGGGGATCTGAAATCAAATGTACCAGCCTAGGCCAACTTCTCCTTTGCTCCCTCTCAGCAAGCGAAATCGGGAGGAGACCTCGGAAGTATCCTGAACCGCCCCTCTCTTCCATCACCCTCCCCAACATCCAAATCATATCTGGATCTTGCTGAGTGGACCAGCTGAAAATGCCTAAATCTGTCCTCTCTCTTCCATCCCTATTACTGCCACTTCGAAGAGCCAGGGCTAGAGTCACAGTGCCCTCGCTGAATTTGCACCCTGGGGTGGTTTCAAACCATCTGCTGCCTCTTGGTTGCCGGCAGTAATCATTACATTTCCGGGACCTAGGGTGGCGTGCAAGGCTTTCCCAGCTCTGGGTCCTGACGCACTTTAATTTACAGCAATGCGGGACCGCATGCGTTTTACCAAGCCCACCAGGCTTTGTACACGCGGGTCCTGTAGGAAGATCTCTCCTTAACCTCCTCACACCCTCCCGCCATT
>PVKH010037374.1:0-11478 GCA_004027955.1 Chaetophractus vellerosus | reverse complement strand
CTATGACCTATTTTTTGATATGCATATTTTCTAAGTTCCCCTCACCCCAAGGTACAGAGTGCATGCACCATTGTTTTACATAATTGAGGGCATGAGTTACACAGTGCACCCGTGTCATTTTTTCTGGGTTAGCAGAACATTAACCAGTTATTCTCCTTCTATGCATCATGGTTTACAATCACAGTCCTTATTACATTTCTATGTTAGTACAAGGTACAGAATTACTAGACAATTGTCCTCTATAATACCCACAGTGCCACTTCATGTCCACAATGAAGTGGCACTGTGGGTATTATAGAGGACAATTGTCTAGTAATTCTGTGGAGGTGTCCTTCATGACACCTCCACTACAAAAGGGTCCTCACATAATGTAAGTTTTCAAAGAGTTCCAATTATTTTTCTCCACCAATATCTTCTAACCTTTTTTTCAACAGGGCCAATTAACTGCAAGGATTTATTGGCTCTACATAAAAGCAAAATTTGTTAAAGCATTTCTTCTCTATTCCTCTTACTAGAGGTCCTTGTTGATCTATATCTATAAAATGTGAGCAAAGCACAATGGTGATTTGAGGCCAAGTAATTTTTTCTACAAATCCTAACAACTTTCTCAAAAGCAGTTTTGCTGTAACTTGATTATTACCTAGAATTTTTTGCAGAGGTATGCTCTCTACTACTAAGAAAAGCTCAGAGAAAGACAGAAGTGAGATACAAAGCACGAACACAGATTTCCTACTGTGTTCGATAGGGAAACCAATTGGAGGACTGCTGTGCAGTTCCTCATTGCCGCTTGGCCTTTCTCTAGTGGCTTTTCAGCTAGACAGGCATGCTGGCAGTAGGTTGGCTCCCAACATATATATCCATATAACTAACTACACCCAAGATCAAGATTTAGGATATTCCTAACACCCTGAGGTCATGTTTGTGCCCTCTCCTGTCACTTCCACAAAGGTGATTACTATTCTAACCTATTAATCATTGTTTTGTTCTACTTTAAACATCATGTAAAAATGAATTGTATAATATGCAGTCTTCTCTTCTTTTTCCTCAGTGTTATGTTTTGGAATTTCAGACATACTATTGTATAATTCCTTTGTTCATTTTTAATACCATGCTGTAGCTCATAGTATTATTATATGTTATGTATCTTTTCAACTCTTGATGGTTATTTAAATTTTACCAGCTGGGGTCTACTGTGAATTAAACTGTTGTGAACATTTTTGTATCTATCATTTCATGGATTAACCTTTACTAATGTTTGGTAAATAAACTTGATTGAATTTATTGCTATACAAATTTTGTGTGTTGTACTTTAGTACATACACCCTAAATTTTTTCCCCAAGTTTTTTATACCAATTTACACTTCATTGGCAAAGTATGAGAGTGTCAGGTGTTCCACATTACTATAACTATCAAAATGTTCTGTGTGCTACTTCTGCTGCCTTCTTACTTTAGTTACACCACTTCCCTCAAGGCTGACTTTGGCCTGGTGGCTTTTAGGCCCTGGGGCATAAACTTCTACAGAGTCCAAACCCACAGTCTCTGGCCACTACCCACACCACATGCATACCTCACACAAAACCCACAGTTGGTATCAAATGATTAGCTAATCATCACCAATGCCTGAAGACCCTCAATTCTTTTCCCTTTTCAGGCTTATTTGCTTTATACTAACCAGTCTTCACTCATGCAGGAAATCAATGAAACTTCACCACTAGAACATAAAAGCACATGCCCAAAATCCCTGTTGCCTGTGTGCTTCCCACATGCTGGTTTAGCCACCCAAGCCAATAGCACTTCTCATCTACCCCTCCTGATACCACTCTCATTTGGGGACATGTAAGTAAACTATCTTTTCTCATACATTATGGCCTCATTTCCCTGTTAGGTTGCCATTGACCAATGGCATTTGACCAATGACAATGTTGGGGAACTACATTTCACTATCTGTTTGTCAGTTATGTTGGTGCTGTCATCAACATACAAAAAGGTTTTGGTAAGGAGGGGAATGGAGGAAGAGGTTGAATACATGAAATTGTCTTGTAGTCTGTGTGTGACTCTGCTGTGACCTAAAATTTTTTTGAAAATTATATGTAAAAAGGTGGGCTGCTTGAGAGTGAGAAGAGGAAGGTGCCACAAAACAGGCTGGACACCAGATACTGCACCAACAAGGCAAAATTGGGAAAAAACTTTTGTATACATGTAAACCTTATTGCTTTCCCACATATTTTGAATAGTCCAGTCTGATGGCAATGTCTAGTTTTCTTTTTTCTAATTTTTATTATTTTATTTTATTTTATTTTATTTTAATTTTTAATTTTTAAATTTTTTAAATTTTTAAAATTTTTAACTGTTTTTTATTTTTTAAGTTCTCCTATGTTTTGACTCATGCATTTAAATGACATTGTTATGGATGGTTCACAGGGGGGATGAACAGGTGGGCCAGGATACTCTGTGGTGTGAATCTGTTAATCCTGTCATCCAAGTAGTTGAGCTGGGGGGCATTCTGGGCCCAGGGGTGGTGGGGAGGGATGGGGTGGATAAATAGGGCATTTGGTGGCCTGAGGAAGTGTTTTCCATTGCCTTGTGATAGAGGATATGGGACAGGGTGACAGGCATCAAAATTTATAAAAGTGTACAATCTAAAATGTGGACCTTGATTTGGACCAATGACAATGTTGGGGAACTATGTTTCACTATCTGTTTGTCAGTTATGTTGGTGCTGCCATCCAAATACTAAAAGGTTTTGGTATGGGGGGGAAAGGAGGAGGAGGTTGAGTATATGAGATTGTCTTGTATTCTGTGTGTGACTCTGCTGTGACACAAAACTTCTATTAAAATTAAATGATTAAAAAGGAGGGCTGCTTGAGAGTGAGAAGAGAAAGGTGCCATGAAACAGACTGGACACCAGATATTGCACTGACAAGGAACGATCAGAAAAAAAAATTATACATATATATATTATTATTTTTTACATTTTTTGAATAGCCCAATCCTTTAATAAAATCTTGTTTTCCTTTTTCTATTTTTTTAATTCTCTAAAATTATTTTTTATTTTTAAGTTCACCTATATATTGACTCTTACATTTAAATACCATTATTATTTCATTTTCCTACTCATTGCAATTGGCTATTGTGATGCCTTCACCTGTGAAGAAGCTATGGATCATAGAAGGGTCACAATGGGGATGGAAGAGGATCATTGGTGGGGGTGGTGTCAAGGTTGGGGGTGCATGGGAGGAAGTCCCCTGAACATACATAATAAGCATACATGACTGTTCAAATGCTCATGGGACATGGTCATGGGGTGAAGTATTACTCAGTAAATGGGTGAACACTGAATTCCCATCTTGGAGAGCTCTGCCATATTTTCCAGATGAGTAGCAACAACCCCCTGAGTACAGGGACAGTGTCTGGCAAAGGAGGATGATCCATTGATGGGCATTTGTTATTGATGACTAGACTTATGAGTCATTGCTATTTAAATTGGAATAGCCTGGGGCCGACTGGATAGCTCAGTGGATAGGGCGTCGGCATACCACATGGGAGGCCCGGGTTCGGTTCCCGGGGACCTCTCCTAGCGGGCAGACCGCCTTGAGAATGGCAAGCCACCGTGGGTGGGCCGGAGCCACCGTGGGCAGGACAGAAAAGCTGCCACGGACAGGCAGAAGCCGCCATGGGCAGGGCAGGTCGCCTGCGAATCGAGCGCAACCAGCCACCCGCGAACTGAAAAGCCAGCCGTGATGGAGGCAGAAGCCACCCACAAGCGGGGAAAGCCATGCCTGCGCAGTGACCCAGTCTCGGCGCATCGCCGCAGCAGGGGGGAAGGGGAGATATGTAATAAAATAAATAAATCTTTAAAAATAAATAAATAAAAATAAATAAATAAATAAATTGGAATAGCCTATTGTTAAGGGGTGCCTAAGAGTTGCCTCTGGAGAACCTCCTTGTTGCTCAAATGTGGCCTCTTTCTAAGCTAAACTCAGAATATCAATACATTACCTTCCTCCCAGCGTGGAACATGACTCCTGGGGATGAGGCTCCCTGGCAATGAGGGATTACTAACAAAGCCAACGGGCAGTACAATGAGGAAAAGACTTCAAATAAAAGTGGGAAATGGTAAAGAAAATTGAGTTCATAGGGCTAAGAGACTGCAAAGTGAGTCGGGAGGTCAACCCAGAGGTAACACTTATGCAAATCCCCAGTCGGACCTCCTAAGCTTCCAATATGGATATCACCCCAAACAGAGGGCCTCCTGAGGTCTTTGGATATATCCAGGTCCTATATCAGGTCAGATAGCCCCAGAGTTTGGTGCCTTACTAGTGGGCCCTAATTTGGAATCCTTGCTCCTGAGAGTGACAGAGTCTGACTGAAATATGTCTTCACTGCACTTGGTCCATCTGTCTCTTCTATTCAAACATATATTTGATGCCAGAGTTTTAGGTGTACTTCCATAGACTGGATACTATGGGCTGTCCAAGTGCAACTGGGTCCAGAGACTCTGTGGACCTGCAACTCCTACAGTACAACTCAATGGACTCACCCAGGACACCTAGTTGGGAGTTGATGATGGATGACAGCTATGCTGGGGAATGGAGAGAGCCTGCAGCTGCAGGCAGGATAATCTCTTCCATCATATCCACATGATATAAGCACCCTCTCACTTGGTGGTGGAGGGGACATCACCATCCCAGAATCCATGGGATTGGGGGAAGCGCCATGTACTAGAATGGGCTTGTTGGTGTCCTGCTATAGACTTGTGATATATGCAATGGAAGAAATTGCAAAATTATGTGGAGCCAGGTTCCCTGGACACTTTGGGGGCAGGGAGAGGGAAGGGCAATTGTAATGCAGGGTTTTTTGGGGACTTGGGAAATGTCATGGGTGATGTTGCAATGGAAGTTGTAGGCCATTTTGTATCATCATGTACCATGTGGAACTGTGTAGAAGAGAGGGTCGTTTACAGACTGAACTGTGATCTAGGCTTGATGGCAAAGCCCCAAAATGTTTATATCTATCACAGGCATCATGCCACACTGATGAGGGATGTGTATGTGGGAGGTTGTGGGAGGTGTGGGGGATGGCATATGGGTACCCCTGGAATTTATGTTTAACATTTATGTAATCAATGGATCCTAAAAATATATATAGATATATAAAAAATTAAAAATAAAATAAAATAACGTAAATTAACAAAATAGAAAATAATAGATGGGATAACACTTAAAACATGGCTGTTGTTAAATATTAACAATGGAAAGCTGGTTCTAACAAAATGATGAAGCAGTTAGAGTTAATCTAGATTATACTACCCCACACACAAAGACTCACACAAATCAAAAGTAAATGGTTATAAAATTTCAGAGTGTATTTCTTAAAAAGTCTGGAGTATTTGCTGAAAAATTTTTGTCAAGGAACTTAAAATGAAAGAAAATGATAACATTTTTCTATAATTAAAAATTTAAAAATTACTCAAGATGAAATGGAAAACAAATATAAGCCCATCACTTTTAAAGGAGTTGCATAGATAATCAAACTGTTCCATTCCAGCAGACATAAGACTAATGTGAGTTTATAACATGTTCTTAACAAAAATGAAAAGAAAAAATAAATAACTCCACTATTTGATGTTGTAATGTAGTAATGATGAAAACTTTACCCCAATTTTGTGTGTGTGTATGTGCGTGTGTGTGAATATATTTCCCTATTTTTGAGAAAATGTGTCTAGCTTTTGGTGGTAGATAAAATTGTTCCATCATGAAATAATGTCTTGTGGTTAAGTCTGAGTTTTATTTTTATCAGCTATTTAGTTCAGTTTTTCTCTGTTGAATTGACATGATGAGTCAGAATTCCATTCAATATAATTCATCATATTAAGGGATTATCTAAGTGAAATCATACAATTGAGAAAAATGTGTTCACCAAAATTAATTCATTTAATGACTTCAAAAATAATGATGATAATCTCTTGGTACTAATGTGAATCTGGAAAAAGACCTTGACCAAATGAGGAAATATTAAATAAAAAATTATTTTTTTTATGGCTACGAGATTTCAAAGTGAGTTGGGAGGTCATTCCAGAGGTTATGCTTATGCACATCTTAGCAGGACCACATTGACTGACACAATAAATAGTTCCTGAAAAATCAGGGCTCCTGAGGGCTCTAGAGACATCTAGACACTACAGGCAGGGCAGACATTCTCAGGAATTCAGCAACAACTTGTCAGTGGACATTACTTTGGAATATATGCTCCCCAATGTAAGAGTCATACTTATTTTTAATTGCCCCACACTTGGCTATTCTGCCCCTTTTATTTGAACCTATTATTAGCACTATACTTGTTAAGCATATGTTCCAGAGACTTAAATCTTCTGGTTGTTCATATGCCAGTTGAGCCCAAAATTTCAGCAGAGTTACAGTACCTTCTGTCCAATACATTAGCCTCACCCATGGCTACTAACAAAAGGATGATGATGGACAACACCCATCACCCCAAAAAAGAGAGTATCTACAACTGCAAGCAAGACAGTTCCATCCATCTGCCCCATGGGATTTAAGTCCACTCTCAATCCCAAACAGAGTAGACATCATCATCCCCAAATCCTCAAAATTGATGAATGAACATTGGAGTAAAGTAGAATTATTATTATTCTATTATAGACTTACTACTCTAGCAATGTAAGAACTTGTATCATTGACATAAAGACCCTGGCCAGCAGAGGTTCTGAAGAGAGGGAGAGGGTAGAAGAGGTATAATATGGGGACAATTCCATTGTCCCTCATGACATTGCAATGACAGATACAGGTCACTATACATTTTTTTAAACCTATAAAATTGTGGAGAGCAAATTGTACACTATAATGTAAACTATAGTTCATCGTTAGTAGCAATGCTTCAATATGTGTTTATCAATTGTAACAAATGTAATACACAAATGGAAGATGTTAATGTGTGAAAGTATGGGAAGGGGAGAGTGAAGGGTAGAGTATATTTTTCATGCAACACTTATGTAACCTAAAGATTCTTTATGAAATAAAAAAATTAAAAATAATGATTAATCAAGTACAAATAATAGTAAACTCCCTTAACATAATAGAATATATATACAAGCTACAACATCATTTGAAATTAGGGCCCTGATTAATCAATTATTTGATTTTAATCTTTTATGTAACATTGCATTCTGGTATTAAATAATGTTGTGAGACAGTAAAATTAAATATGTATACAATGATTGTAATAAAATAAAAATCCTCTCATCATCTGAAGATAATGATTATCTAAACAGAGAATACAATACAACATATAGGAAATCCATTAAAACATAAAAAACACATCCAGTTACCTAGATCCCACCATACAATTTCAAATCAATATCATTCCTATACCTAGAATACTTTTGGAAGTTTATAAGCACAATTAATAGAAAATGAAACAAAAGTTAAAACATATTTTAGACATGCTTCACTTGAGTAATTGTGAGAGATATACAATTTACTTAAGCATAAGAAAGTTCATGCAATATATTGCTTGTATTGCTTATGGAAATAATCCAAATGCCTATTAAAAGAGAAATTGTTAAACATATTATGATAGAAACTTAAAATGGAATAAAATTCATCAATTCAAATGGATTATGTTCTACTGCATCTATCTACATAAATTCACATTAAATAGATGTAAAATTGCAGGCTTCTTAATAATATGTATGATATATATCATGCAGTTTTCAAAAATATTTCTTTAATACCAAGTAATCTTTGTGGAGTGATACCTATTTTTTCTTTTTTATTTGCTGCCTTTTTTCCCACTTTTATTATTTTTAAAAACACTTTGGGGGCCAGCCATATAGCCCAGTGGATAAGGGTGCTGGTACACCACATAGGACACCTCAGGTTCGGTTCCCGGTGACCTCTCTGAGAGGGTAGACAGCCTTGAGAAAAGCAAGCCACCATGGGTGGGGCAAAGCCACCATGGGCAAGGCAGAGCCACCATGGGCATGGCAAGTCACCCATGAAAACACAGAGCTGCCGCCCATGAATCACGGAGCTGAGCAGCCCACAAAACATGGAGCAGAGCTGCCCATGAAATGGAATGGAGCCACCCACGAGTGGGGTGTGCTGCCTGCACAGAGGGTCACAAAGACATGGGGGAGACAAGAAGCAGACATAGAACACAGAAGAATGGACACATAGCAAGAGCAAGCAGAAAGGGGGGGATATGTAACAACAACAACAAAAAAACCACTTCAATAACATAAATGTTACAGAAAATATTTAGGGGATTTCCATATGCTTTGCTCCCCACATGTAATGGTTTGAGTTTTATGCAATTATGAATTCCAAAAATATAAATTGGATTATGCTTGTAAACTCATCTGTTCATCTGGCATGATTGGTTTATGATTAGGGCATTGACTGGGCTGCAGTGAGTAGGGCATTGAGCCCCACCCCTCAGTGGGTGTGGTCTCAAGTTTAAAAAGCAAGACAGAGATTGGGAGAAGCAGAATTGGAGAGAAGCAGATTTGAGAAGCAATTCTGATGTTGGAGTGAGCAGATCACCAGATTGTCTACAGCTGGCCTTGTGGAGAGATGCAACACATAGAGAACCTCATGGTCTACAACTTGTCGAGGAAACAGATGCTAAGCCCAGAGAGAAACACAGCCCTGGGAACAGAGGAACCCAGAAGCCTGAACACTGGAGACGTCGGCAGCTGTCTTGTTTCAACAAGTGGACTTTGGTGAGGGAAGAAATTTATGCTTTGTGGCCTGATAACTGTAAGCTTCTACCCCAAATAAATACCCTTTATAGAGACTGACCCATTTTTGGTGTATTTCAAAAGGCACCCCTGTGGCTGACTAATACAACACACCTCTCACATTTTCCCACATTAGCAACATCTTTCATCAATGTGGTACATTAATTGCAATTGATAAGCACATTTTGGAGCATTTCCACTAAGATGGGTTATAGTATACACTGTGGTTTACACTTTCTCCTATTCAACTCTATAGGTTCTGTCTGGATATATAATGGCCTGTATCTGTCATTGTAATGTCATTGAAGATGATTCCCAAGTCCTAAAAGTGCCCCCCTATTGCACCTTTTTTTCCCTCTACCTAACCCCAGAACATTGAGTCATTGTCTCCACAACACTGGTATTTCTTCCATTGTTAGAATCAAAATAAGTCTTGTAGCAGAATACTAGTAAGTTTGTTTACTAATCCTGAGGACACTGGGATGGTGATGTGCACTCCACCATTAATTCAGGGGGGCTTTGAGCCCATACATCTGATGGATGGGAATCTTTTGCTTACAGTTGTCAGCATTTTCAATTCCTTGGTATGTTGTTTGTCCATTATCTCCTCCCTGTTAATTGTCCTGGTTCTGTCCATTTAACTGTAGAGTAGGTGCTGTAACTCCATTGAGAGTCAGGGCTCACCTAGCACAAGGACAGCCCAAAGATTTAAGTCTCTTGGATGTATACCTACCAACTCTAGTACTAATTATAGGTTCAAATATAAGGACAGAAGAGTCATACATAGGGAAACCACTGCTGAGTCTAACTCAGTCACACTGGGGAGCATAAATACCAGATTAGGGCCCACTGGCAAGGGGCCAAATTCCTGGGCTATCTGTCCTGAATATAGTTTCTGGATGTCTCCATAACCCAGAGGAGCTTTGCTGTTTGGGGTAGTATCTACTTTGGCTGTGAATGAGATCCTGTTGAAATGCACATAAATGCTACCTCTGGGATGGCCTCCTGACTCACTATGAAGTCTCTTAGCCATACAAACTCATTTGTCTGTAGCTTTTTCCCCCTTTTCATCAAGGTCTTTTTTCCCCCAGATGCATTGCTTGTTGGTACTTGGTAGCAATCCCTTGGTGCCAGGGAGGATCATCCCCGAGAGTCATGGCCCATGCTGGGGGTGGGGGGAGTTATTGCTTTTATATGCTGAGTTTGGCTTAAAGAGAGGCCACACTTGAGCAACAAGGAAGTTCCCAATAGGTAACTCTTAGGCATCCTATGTCACTAGGCTAGGTTTCCATTTTAAGAGCAAAGGCTCATTAGCATAGTCATCGATATCAAGGGTCCTTCAATGGACCATCCTCCTTCACAAGTCATTGTCCCAGTACATGGGGCATTCTTGTTGTTCCATTGGAGAATGTGGCAGAGCTATCCAGATGGGAATTTGATATTCTTTTGGTTATTGTGTGAATCTCCACCCACCCAGACAATGCCCCATGAATATCTGAACACATGTATATGTCTTATATGTATACCCAGGTGAACTTCCTCCCATGTATCTCCCTCACTGACATCACACACCAATGATCCTTCTCTGCCACAGTTGTAACCCTTCTGTGATCTAAAACTTCTTTAAAAATGAATCCAATACAATAGCCACAATTAATAAGAAAATGAAATAATGATAGTTTTATACATAAGAAGTACAATACAGAAAAGCTTAATAAAAAGTAAAAATAAAATAATATTTTTCTAAATTGGGATATTAAAAAATAATGGAAAAATATTTAAAGAAAAAACTTTTTTTGACATATTGCCTTTCATCACTGTAGACTGTTGTCCTATAATTACTGTGATATTTTCTTCCATTTATTCCCACAGTGGCTTACTTTTTTTTTTCACTTTTTCTTCAAAGATGCTTTAGGTCACAGTAAAGTCACATACAGAATACAGGGGTGTGATGGTTAGGCTAATGTGTCAACTCAGCCAGGTAATTGTGCCCAGCTGTTGGGTCCAGCAAGCCTGGGGCTAATTGAGTTTACTGCATGGATGGCTGATTGCATCTGCATCAATCAGCAAGATTGGATCAAGAATGGATGATGCTGTTATGCATTCAGTTGACTGCTTATAAAAGGGAACTGATTTCAACATTCGGAGAGAATTTCCCAGCTCATCGTTTGACAGCAAACTTCCCCCAGGTACTCATCGAGGACACTTCATCAGTCTTTCATCGGAGCAAACTCATCGAGGACCCTTCATGAGTCTTTCATCGGAGCCCCTGGCTTGCAGCCTGCTGGTGGAACCTGGACTTGTGTATCCCCACGGTCATGTGAGAAACTCTTATAAAATCTTATATTTTTAACAGAGATCTCGTGTTGATTCTGTTTCCCGAGAGAAACCTGACTAGAACACCTGGTACCAGGAGCGGTTCTTGAGGAACAGAGTCTTAAACATGGGATATCTGAGGTGGTTCTCTACTCTAACAGGACTCAAGGGTACTGATGACTCCCTTCCCAATAATGAAGAGGTTGCAAAGAGTCCATGGCATGAGCTGGCAATAGAGATATGCAATATAGCCTCACTGGATTCCCCTACTTCCTCGCTTATAAGAAGCAAGGATCTGGGTGACAGTGTTTTTAATACTTTAACAGAATTTTGCAGCATAAAAAAGTATAATGATGTTGGCTGGCTCCTTTTAGATACTCTGGATACAGTTAAAAAAGAAAGG
>PVKH010037373.1:0-11504 GCA_004027955.1 Chaetophractus vellerosus | reverse complement strand
TGACTCTGTTCTTACAATTATATTACTATATAATGTTTATTACCTTTCTCCCTTATTCTATTGTAAAATCAAAACAAGTGATAGAAAAAAGTAATGGTCACCTGCTCTAATGACTTATGACACATTTTAAGAGAATGTCATATAGACATTATAGGTTCCTAAATATTTGTTTCTATATTTTACTGCTTAAATTATGTGCTTATTGATAGTACTAAGAGACTTCATTAAGGTTTTGTCTGGAATTTTAATTAGGCAAGAGTGTAAAAGAAATAGTCATATTACTCAATTACATCTCAGTGCATTTTGGCAGGTGGTGAAAAATGCTAGGTTTAAGTGATGACAGGAGAATAGTAAGAATGTAAAGCATTTATCTTGGATTTAAAATATAAAGTTTTAAGGCAGGATAAGTATTTAGTAGTTTGGTAATCACCATCATTCCATTAATTTCTGATACTTTCTGGCCTTTCAAATATCCTTGTGACATTTAATAATTTTCAAATAAAAGTTATAATTAAAATATGTGCTGAAGAATTCTGTTTCCAGTCCAGATAGAGTAATGGGGTCTGGATTTACTCTTCCACCTGAAACATGAAAATAAACAGAAAAAAATGTCTGAAACAATTTTTATTTATTTATTTATTTTATTATTTATTTTTGTTAGTTCTTTGAAACAATGGTTTTTAAGACATTGAGCATCAAACAATTAAGGGCAGTAATACCTGAGAGATGGGAAACAAATAAGGTGAGCCCTATGACTACCCTACCATACTATTACACAGTGAGAGCAAATGGAGGCAGAACTTGGTGGTCTTCCTGTGTTGAAGAGATAGTTCTGAGAGTTTGGGAATCTAAGGCAGCTGGAATTTTCTAGATAGAGTACCAAAGAAGAAAGAGCAGGAGATATTTAGAAGGTCCTCCTTGAGTATTCAACTGAGTAATGATCAGGTTGTGAAGAAACTAACGTAGGCCAGGGAAAGGACCGTCCAAAATGATCCAAGGGAAAATTGGCCTGTACTCACAGAGGAACAAGAATAGTGTCTGTTCCCAGCAGACTTGGAAAACATCAAGATTCCTGGAACACTAGATAGAGTATTTAGGAAGATCTTCCCTCAGTAGTGGGGAATAATTAATGCTAAACTGAAAACTGCTCCGGACTAGCATAAAGAATCATAAAAATAAGACCTGAAAGGGTCAGACTGTTTCTAAGTCACTTAACTGGCTCCCTCTCAGAACAAAGGTGAAGATTTAGGTAAAATTCATAATGTCTGGTATCCAGTTAAAGATAATCAGGCATACAGAACAACATAAAAACACAACCAATAATGAGAAAGTAATCAAGCACTGGACACCAACCCAGAAATGGCACAGATATTAGAGTTAGTGAGCAAGGATATTAGAACAGTTGTTATAACTGTATTCTATGTAATTAAAAAAAATTAAGTAGAGATATGCTAGATATAAAAGCACCTAAATAAAATTTCTAGTGATGAGAACCATACTGTCTGAGATGAAAAATACATTTGATGGGAATAATGCAACATTAGATATTGAAGAAGAAAAGACTAGTGAATTTGAAGACAACATAATAGAAATAATCCAAATGAAACACAGAATAAAAGTGAATAAAATAAGAATAAAAAAGTAAATGAAATGAGCATTGTGAGCTATGGGACAATATCAAATTGTCTAATATATGTGTAACCAGAATTCCTGAAAGAGAGGAGAGTGTAGGGAGTACTAAAAAATAATTGAAGAAATAATGGCCAAAATTTTCCCAAATTTGATAAAAACTACAAAACCATAGCTCCAAGAAGCTCTTATAAACCTTATACACAAAACAAACAAACAAAAAAAAACCCCACAAAAAAACCCAACAACATACCAACCCACGTCATAATCAAATTTCTTTTCAACAAATGGTGTTGGAACAATTGGATATCCATATACCAAAAAAAAAAAAAGTTTGATGCTTATGTCTCACCATATTAAAAAATTAACTGAAAAGGGATCATAGATCTAAATGTAAAACTTAAAAGTATAAAACTTCTAGAAGAAAATATAGGAGAAAATCATTGTGGTCTTAGTTTAGGCTAAAATGATAAAACTTTTAGAAGGAAATATAGAATATCTTCACAGCTTTAGGTTAGGTAATGATTTCTCTGTGACACACAGAAAGCACTAATCATGAAATGAAAAAAAAATGGCAAATCAGACTCACTCAAAATTAAAACTTCTGTTCATCAAAAGACAGTGATCAGAAAATGTATAACCAGGGGGCAGATGTGGCTCAAATGGTTGGGTGTACATCTGTCATATGGAGGGACCTGGGTTCGATCCCCGGGACCTCCTGGTAAAATTAAAAAAAAAAAATGATAGAAGGCACGCATGCCACCAGACCCTGTACATGGGCATGCCAGGCCCCGCCAAGCCACACAGCAAGATAATGACGTAACAGGAGAGAGACACAGAGGAGAGCCAAGACGAGAAGTGCTGAAAACCAGGAACTGAGGTGGCGCAAGTGGCAGAACGCCTCTCTCACACATCGGGGGTCCCCAGGATCGAATTCTGGTGAATACTGTGGGAGAAGGATGAGAGGAGAGGGAAGGAAACAGACACAGAGAATTGCCCAGCAAATGGACACAAAAACAGCAAAATGGGGAGGGGGGCGGTTTAAAATGGATAAAGTAAATAAATAAATCTTAAAAAAAAAAAGTAATGTATAACGAAACCACAGATTTCAAGAAAATATTTTCAATCATATAGCTGAAAAGGGATATATAAAGAACTCTTACAATTCAATAGTAAAAATAAAATAGTCCAGGAACATTGTTCAAAAACTGGAATTGACTCTTCACTAAAGAAGATTCACAGATGGCTAATAAACACAAGGAAAAGTGTTCTTTGTCGTTAGTCATTTGGGAAATACAAAATCGAAACTGCAATGAGATACTTCAATGCATCATACTTCAATGTAGACTAGGAAGTCTACAGTTTAAAACAACAATCAAAGAACCTGGCAATACTTAATGTTTGGAGCAACTGGACCTCTCATACCTTTAGGTGGAATGTAAAACAAGTAATATGGTACAGGTACTTGGGAAAAGTGTTTAACAGTTTTTTCTTAAATATATGTTTATCCTGTGACCCAGTCTTCTCCTAGGTATTTACCTAAGCTAAATGAAATTATATGTCTACAAAAAGACTTGTACAATAATGTTTATAACGATTTATTTATAACCCAAACTGAAACTACCCGTATGCCCCTCAACAGGAGAATGAGTTCTTTCTCCTGGTACAAATTGTGGTATATTCACATAAAAGTACTATTCATCAATAAAATGAATGAACTTCTTAAATGTTCAACAACATGGATAAGACTCAAAGTCATTGTACTGAGTGAGAGAGACACGAGAGAGTACATATTACAAGATTCCATTTATATGACGTTCAAGAAGAGACAAAAATAAATCTGTGGCAGAAAAATCATCAATACTTGCTTTAAGGGAACTTTATGGGGTGATGGAAGTATTCTGTATTTTGAGAAGGATATAAATAAAGACTCAAAGGTGACAAAATAATACTTACGAATACAGAAGGTATATTTTACATGTTACACTGTAAAGTGTAACTTTTCTTTTAGATTAAATGATTGTTCTTCTGAATTAATTTTAATCAATTTCAATTCAAAGTTTGTTTACTCAAAAAGTCAATAATTGGCTCCATTAACAGAAGAACTTCACTGTAGGTAAGTGTTGACAATTTTTTATTAGTGATATCAGATGCTTCAAATATTAAATTAGTTCCAATAGTGAGTTTTTAAAATCTAATTCATGGGAAAAACAGTAAAGCTTTTGTACATTTCTTTTGTGAAAGGTGGAATAGTTGACATTTTTGTGACTGTAGATTCAGTTAAAAATAGCTTAATTTGCATTAATAATCCAAATAGAAATTTTGTTGGCATACAAATTTAGTAATACTCTTACTAAATTAAGAAGCCTGTAGAACACAGACTTATGGAAAAGAACTCTATGGAATTCATTGCATGGCATATAGTATAATTTATAACTATAAACAAAATATGCAATATATTACTAATTGAGATAGAAGTTAGCGTTTACAAATGTTTTTGTATATTCAGAGTAACTGATTAGAAAATTTTGTGGCTAAGCTCTTGTTGCACCCTAAAACCTAAGTATAAGTATTCTTTTCTTTTTTTTTTTTTAAAGATTTTATTTATTTTATTACATATCTCCCCTTCCGCCCCCCGCTGCGCCGACGCGCCGAGAGTGGTCACTGCGCAGGCGCGGCTTTCCCCGCTTGTAGGCGGCTCCTGCGTCCGTTCACGGCCGGCTTTCAGTTCGCGGGTGGCTGGCTGCGCTCCACCTGCAGGCGACCTGCCCTGCCCGCGGCGGCCTTTCGCCCTGTCTGTGGCAGCTTTTTGCCCTGCCCACGGCGGCTCTGGCCCGCCCATGGCGGCTTGCCATTCTCAAGGTGGTCTGCCCGCTAGGAGAGGTCCCCGGGAACCGAACCCAGGCCCTCCCATGTGGGACCCCAACGCGCTCTTATCCACTGAGCTATCCTGCCGGGCCCAGTATTCTTTTCTTTTCACCTTTTGTGTTAGAAAGTTTTCTAAAATTTTAAGATTTTAGCAAATTGCAGTTGTGAAAAGCAATGCTTGTCAACAAGAGGACGTTGAAATTTTCTCTATAATAGAAAGGAAGGAACTGAACAAATTAAACAACTTTCCTGATGCAAGAGTCATGCCTATCTTCTTCACTGTGTTTCTAGCACATTGCACAGTTATTGATATGTAGTGGTGCTCAATGAATGAAAGACTAAATAATTGTATAAATATGATAGGTTTAGCAAAAAGGGGCATGGATTATAAAGATATTGGGGTGTCTGAAAGAACTCCAGGACATGAATGAGGATAGACTTTATGAGCAGTTGGAATTATGAATTCAAATTCCCTTTTCTCAGTACCTTGTCTCTATTTTCAGCCGATCAGTTTTACTCTGCATCTCTCTAAAATAGTTTTCACTGCTCATGGGTTCCACATACTGAGAAACATGACCATTAATAGAATTTTGTTGAAAAAATGAATGAAAATAGTTTTGTAGTCACCTTAATATTGAAAACAAACACATTATTGGCATATGTATATTTGTATATGTATATGTATTTGTATATGTGTAGGTATATTATTGGTAAATATATATGTGACCATTTGTGAACTTATTTGATGTGTTGCTTTTCCAAGATAACACACAGCTCAACTGGAAATTATTGGGAATTATACTACTACTTAGAGATAGACTCTAAGTATAAACTCTGCCATTTGAATGCTATTAAAATGTCTCACCATTGGATTACGTGCTGGTATACATAGAAAAGTATTTTAGGATGGACTGTATGCACTTTGGTCTTTTTTTCTTTTCTTTTCTTTTTTCTAAAGATTTATTTATTTATTTATCCCCCCTCTACTCCCCATTGTCTGCTCTCTGTGTCCATTTGCTGTGTGTTCTTCTGTGTATGCTTGTCTTCTCTTTAGGTGGCACCGGTGACCGATCCTGGGACCCTCTGGGGTGGGGGAGAAGTGCTCAATCTCTTGCGTCACCTCAGCTCCCTGGTCTGCTGCATCTCTTATTGTCTTTCCTCTGTGTCTCTTTTTGTTGTGTCATCTTGCTGTGCCAGCTCTCTGCATGGGCCAGCGCTCCTGTGTGGGCCAGTACTCCTCGAGAGCCAGCTCTCCACTTGGACCAGCTTGCCACATGGGTGAGCTTGCCTTCACCAGGAGGCCCCAGGAATCAAACCCTGGACCTCCTATTTGGTAGACAGGAGCCCGATCGCTTGAGCTACATCTGCTTCCCTGGTCTTTTTTATTGAATATCAAAATTGATCTTTCTGCTGAACCATAAAAAATCACCCTGTCTAAAAAAGATATAAATAGAATCTTATGTTTTATGCTTCTTCAACTGGGTACAGGGGTAAGAATAATAACTTCTAAAGGTGTTCATAGTATATAATTCAATTACCCTTTCTTTTCTGATATTAAAGCTTATCATATCTTTCACATATTTCTTAAAGCAGGTTTTTAAAAGTTTCTTGCTTCTCTTCATAGTTTAGAAGTAAAAAAATGAAATAATATATGAAGATTACATAATTTTAGTAATTTCAACTTTTACTTCATTAGCAAGTGTTAGAAAGCAGGTATGTTGTTTAAAATGACTTGGTATCATTGCTACTGAGATGGCGTTAGTAGCTGCTTGAAAAATCACTATAATAATTTTAAAGAAATGGTTTAAAATCTTGTTCCATAACTACTTAAACTTTTTGATTTGCATCTCCTCATTGAATTTTTATTTTGAAGTAAATTTTAAGACCTTTGAGCTCATGGAGAAGTATGTGTTCAGGATTTTTTTATGCTTCTTGGTGTATTTCTTCTGTACATTATCTATTATCTCCCCTATTCTGTACACCTATTCCATGTCTTAGCCACTCAGATTCTTTTTCTTCGGCAACCACTGTTAATAATATTCAAAAAAGTTTCCCATGATTTCTTCTAATTCTGTTATTATTTTACTTTTTACATTGCAGAATGATGATCTGTCTGAAATTTATTAGGGCAAGTGTTTGCGAGGTACAGATCCAACCTTACTTTTTTACACATGGCTACTCCTTTGTTCCACAACCATTCTGGAATGAGCAATCTTTTCTTCCCACTGATTTGAGATACTCTATTAATTTCTTTGAGCTTCTGTAACAAATACCACAGACTTGTTAGCTTAAAACAACAGAAATTTATTGTCTCACAGTTCTAGAGGTTAGATGCCTGAATCCAAGTTGTTAGCATGGGCCATGTTTCAACTGAAGCATATAGGGGAGAATCCTTCCTTGTCTCTTCTAGCTACTGCTATTTATTGGCAATCCTTGGCATTATTTGAATTGTAGATGTTATCACTCCAGTTTCTGCCACCTTTTTCTTCACCTGGACATCTTCCTATTTCTGTCTCTGTTTTCTCTTCTCTTCCAAGGACGTCAGTCATACTGGATTAAGGGCTCATCCTACTCCGGTATGACCTCATTTTAACCCAATTCCGCCTACAATGACTATTTCCATATGAAGTCATATTCACAGATACTAGGATTAGAATGTAACATATCTTGTGAGGAACACAATTCAACCCATAACAGATGCCATATTTATCACATATTTAATTGTATGTTAGGGTCTATTTATAGATCTGTTCTGTTCCATTCATCTATCTGTGTAAAGCATATATCTAGTTTCAGAAACCCATTTCTGTCACTTAAACAACCTGAATTTGTAGTTGTTGAAAGCAAGAAACTTTGCAACCTGAGTTTTAGTAATACATTTGCATTCAAAGTTATTTAACTGTCTTCTAGGTATATTGTATTATGCAATGAGTGAATTAAGGAATGGGGAGTTAATGGGGGAGTAATTGTTCTTTAAGTTGTATGGTTTGAATTAGTAACCAAGAAAAAAAGTGAGAAAAGAAAAAGATGTAATGACTGAATTGAAGAATGAATTAGCCTTTCCCTATAATATATTGCTGGAAAAGGCATTGATAAGTATAATGACAAGGATCAGGTTAGCTTTTGAATAAGAATAAACCTGCATTTATCATTTTTTGCCACCAGATGGCAGATGTATATCCCTAAAGCCAAATGGTTTAATTTTGTGATGATTCCTCTTGAACTAACCATCAGAGATGGTTACAGACTAATAACTGGCTTAAATTGGCATTTGACAATGTGGAAAATAGGACTTTCTTGTATATCATTGCATTTCATTTGCAAAAGTATTATTTATTCCCACATGTTTATCTCTAGTTCAGGAATTTCTATGTGCCAGGCTTATATTTACAACTGTAGCTGTTCAATCCTACCTTTTGTTCCACAAAAGCTTCAAACTAAAAATATTCAGAATCTATGTGTATATTCCTTCTCAAAGCAGCTTCTTTTTCTTTCCCTAGCCCAACTGATTTTACCATCAATCATCCTGCTGCTTATCATTCTGATATTAGGTATCATTTTCTGCCTCCTCTCATAGTCAATTAAGATTTATTAATTTTTTTTTATCAATTCCATCTCTGCAATATCTCTTGTATTAAATTTTTTTTTCCCCTATAGAAATAGTGTCATTGCCCTTGTTTAGGCACTTATTGTCTCTTGCTTCCTTTCTGGCCCTCTGTTTCTCAACTTTATTGGCTTCTTTCTATGTTCTACTTTGTTTCCAGGATTATGATTTTTATGTCCATTTGCTCACTTTTGATGTATCCCCATTTTGTACTTAATGTTTATTGAGTATATACATTGTTCTAGGCTCTGTGAAAAGAGTGTTAAGGCATTTAATTTTAATCTCCATAATGATATTGTAAGATGGGATTTAAGATACCTCTTTTTATGCTGAACTAATTTTCCAAGATATGAGAGTTAGAGGTGGAGTTTCAATTGAAAAAGGACAACTAACAAAAGAATGATGATGGACAATGCCCATCCCCCAAAACAGAGTATTTACAACTGCAAGCAAGCAAGACAGTTCCATCCGTCTGCCCCATAGGATCTAAGCCCCTTCTCAGTTGGAAACTGAATGGGCATCACCATCCCCAAATCCTCAAGACTGAGGAATGAACAAACATGAGGGAAGAATGCAATTATGGACTAAAGTAGACTTGCTATTATTCTAGCAAGTCTAGCAAGAACTTGTATCATTGATATAAAGGCAGTGGCTACCAGAGGTTCTGAGGGGAGGGAGAGGGAAGTATAGGTGTAAAATGGGGGCATTTTTGGGACATTGGAATTGTCCTGTATGACATTGCAATTATGGGTACAGGTCATTATGCATTTTTTCAAAATCTATAAAATCTATATGGTTCAAAGTGTAAACTATAATGTAAACTATAGTTCATGGTTAGTAGCAATGCTTCAATATGTGTTCATCAATTGTAACAAGTGTACCACTCTAATGAAAGATGTTAATGTGGGAAAGTGTAGGAGGGGGAGGAGGTGGGGTATATAGGAATTTCCTATATTTTTGATGTTACATTTATGTAATCTAAAGTTTCTTTAAAAATAAAATATATATTAAAAAAAGAAATTTATTTTTTCTCAGAAACCTGCAATGATGCTGTAGCATTTTAAGGGTTTTGTATATTTTAAAAGAAATTCTTATGCCTGTTTCATCTGCCACATTTTAGCTTCACTTTAAAGAATTTGTTTTAATATTCTGCTGTGTTCCATCTTACTAAATCTATTTTTGGGTAGAGTGATCCAATGTCTGAGTTTGTCAGGTACAGTCCTGGCTTATACCTGTTGTCCCAGTATAATTATTAAAAGTATGCCTTTCACTATCAATAGTATTCTGGTTTGGACAATATATTACACAATCTTCATTTTTAGAGGCTTTCTATGCAATATCTAGTGAAAATGCTGCACAGTATTTGTTAGATTTATTGAAAGAGGATGGCTCAGTAGAACAATATTGTAGACAATATTACTTCAGTTACTTAGCCTAAAATATTTATTGAGCATATTCTTTATTTATAATACTAGTTTATATGGAGAAATAAAAAGACAGAAAAATTTAGTGAGTGAAGTGCCATTATTTTACATTTTTGCAAATCCCTTTAATATCTGATATAGTGGAAAAGAGCTAGATGCTTTTATCTCCTTCTATATTCAGTTTCTTGAGATATCACACATTATGGGGCCTCTGGAAAACTCCACTGCACAGTCAGGAGAGAATGAAAACCAAAGGCAAATAACATCTTACTATTTTTTATTAATATAAGTTTGATTTTACAGATCATTTGAAAGATACTTGGATAGCTCCCAAGTAGTTTCCTCCCTTACCACCAATAAATTATATATGGACAGGGTTATGTACATTGACCTAAACTATACTGAACTCTCAGTTTCCTTACCTATTTTCACTTGATTTCTGGTTTTATCCTTGAGTTTGTCCATGTGGTTAATTTCTCTGCTCATCATGCCAAGAAAGAGCAAAAAATCCTTGCTGACTTTAGTTTCTGGAAGGAAGAGGTGGGAATATATTCCATATATAGTGGATTGGGACAAGGTTTTCCTTGAAATGATGCTGGCGTCTTTTGATTGTAGTCTTTATCTGAAAAGATAGCATAGTCATTGAGAGATCTGGTTTAAAATGCAAGGGGAGTTTTAAAATGTATTTTTCATTGGTAAGACATTCATAGAAATTCTCATTTTATTTGTAATTACGTGTATCCATTTTTATGTGTGTGAATGTACATACATTACTTAAAATGGTTCTTGTGCATATTTTCTTGTATTTTTGTATTAATTTTGTGTGATTCTTTATCTTTAGAGATCCTGAAGAAAGAATTAGCGCCATGCATTTCAAGATAGCTCAAAACATGATATATCACCATTTTCTTAACATTTAGTTTGAAATTTGTTGTTAAGAACATCAATATAGAATCATGTGGATTTCTTCATTAGTAATCGGTGGCTGTTCTAGTTTTCAAACAATGACAGCAAAACTACATAGTGTAGAGAATCAAAATTGTTGTTACCTATAATCATGTATTTTTCATTTCTTTGAAATCTCTCTCTATATATATATCTGAGAGTTGTTTGTATATATATTATTTGACACAGTTGGAAGTTTTGAGGTATGATTTGGAACTCATTGTCTGAAAGGCTTTCAAGGTTGGTTTGAAGGATATAGGTAGAACAGTTCTCATTGAGCTTTCCTAATTTCACAGTGCTTGAACTGGAAAATTAAACTTTAGGGTAACCTCCTCCTTCCATACTGATGCAATCCCCTTATATTTCTGCTTTTTTTTTAAAACTGCAAAAATAGACTACAATGTATTTTAATAAATATTTAACATAGACAACTAGAGAAGACCAACTAAACATACAAATCTTTGTTAAATTTAATGAAGACAGAGTAGTTGAATAAATTAAAAAACTTAGAAATCAGAAATATAGTGATCCAAGAAAATGAAAAATATATTTTTCCTTTAATTTCTTCTTTCTCTTATTATATTTCTATCTGAACATTTTTGTATGTCTCTTAGATGTTATTTTTCAACTTCTGTTTCTCCAGTAATCTTTTTGAATTCTTATTGAACTTTCTATCCAAACTATTTAACCACTTTAGTCTTCATTTTTGTTCATAAAGCTTGATCGGCAAATTTTAAAGTTACACCTCTCAGAAAAAGTTTATGATATTCATACAACCAAGATGGCACGACTTTGGGAATCATAATTGATTATAGGGAATAAAAATTGTTGTGATGTCAAATAACTGTTTTTTACTTCTGTGATATATATCTGTGATTCACTTACATAAATTGACACAGATGAAGGTTTTGAAGTATGATTTAAAATCCATGTTTGGAAAGTGGTGAGAATCCTGATTCTCCTGGCCAAGTTTATTTATTTTATTTTATTTTTTTTAAGATTTATTTATTTTTTTATTACATATCTCCCCTTCC
>PVKH010037372.1:0-11468 GCA_004027955.1 Chaetophractus vellerosus | reverse complement strand
TGAAGCCCTGCTTAAGAAGCTGAGGAATTTGTTAAGCCCTTCATGCTGTCCCTGCTCAATAGATTCCTGAAATCAGTACAATTCTTAAAACCAGGTATTGAAATCCTCCTAGCTGATGTAAACTTTTGTAGGTGAGGGGGTGGTAGTTAAAGGCTAATCTTTGAAAGGTTTAAATGAAGGTGCCATGGAATTTAAATAGAGTGGGATGTAGTCACTCATTGTAGTCAATGTAGAATTCCATAAAAGTAAGCTTTCTTTGAAACAACTGATACCATGTTACCATGCAAAAATAGGCCCCCCCCCCGCCCCCAACCTCCACAGCAAAATTAGGTGAGTAACAGTAAGTAGTATAGTATATCTGAACCTGTATTACCTGGGGGGAAAGCCAAATTTAATATAATCAATTCATACCTATTTGTGAGTTGGCGTTACATACACACTCAACATTTCCATTAGTAAAGCCCTTAAAGACAGTATATTTAATTTCATGGTTGACAAAATATGAGAAATAATATCCCCAGAAACATATATTTACCAAGTCCCTAGTGTGGTTATGCAAGAAAGGTTGCCTGGAAATGAACTGTGTAATGATTACCATGTTGGGAAAATAAAATATGTAAGAATCAGATCTCAGCTAAATTCACAAATCATAAAACCAGGAATCAAACAACATAGGCATTGAAAATGGAAACCTGGCCACACATCAAAGGGCCATCTTAGTGAGCAGAGTGTAGAAAAGGCTGTTGTCCATATAACTAGTATACATAATTACCATCAGCGAGTAGAACTATCAAATAAGAGGGGCTGTATCTTCTAGTAAATGATCATTTGTTACTGGGATGCTCAATTCACTTCTAATTGCACGAACGCAGGATTCCTTTCATTTGGGAAAGAGAATCTTTCACTTGGTTCTTTAGTCACACCTAATCTCATATATCATCTTTCTGTTGTCCATTCATTCACTCATATTTTAGCAAAAAAGTATTGAGCACTTATTATATGCAAGGCGCTGCACTGGTGTTGCCTTCAATATATGCATATAAGAAATAAACTCCAAACGTTTTAATTCTTACTTTAGAATGAATGAGTTGCTGACATGCTAGTGCCGTTACCCAAAGGGTGTGCACACCAAATGTTTGGTTCCTACCAGCTCATGACCCCCATCTTCATCGAAGTCCTCCTCTATCCCATCAGTCATCTCTTCTCCATCGGCATCGGGCCCTCCTTCAGCAGGTTCCTCTGTAGAGTGATCTGCATTCTCTGACACACATTCGTCTTGGATCAGCTCTATACTCTCTTCCAATTGCTTCTTCTGAGCTTCTGGGGGGGGAAAAAGCAAATGACTACTACCTTGGGTTGCTCATGAGCTATTTGGATAAATGATGAAAAACAGTCCATGAAAAGGTAAACTCTGGGCACTTTTAAGGGTGTCAGGCAGGTAAGATAAAATTGTGTTTTCAGTTTTATTTATTTAATCATGTAAATTATGTGCATATATCAGTGTGCATTTACATGTAAGCATATTTATTTTTAATGGGATTAACAAAAATCAGGGAATCCAGATGGTAGTATTATATAAATCTATAAAGATCTCTGAAAACAGATTTCTGGCCACTTTAGTTTACACATAGCCCTTTCTAATAAGGTTGCTCTCTATGAGGGTAAAATAGAGCAAAAACAAAAGGCAAGAAATCAGATATAATATAGAAGATGTCTTTCAAAGAGGGAGGATGGAGGAATCTCATCCACAAGTTCAGCCGAAATGGAAAAACCTCAATGAGGAAAAAAGTACAATGGCAGATAGGCTATTCTTTCAGAAGAAACGTCTATGTGATCAATCCTTTTAAATTTTAATGGATAAATTCTGCTGGTGATTGTGGGGAAGTACAGTGGTTAAGAGCATACACTCTTTTGTCAGACAGCCTGTGTTCAGAGTCAAACTTGACCACTCAGTAGACTTCTGATGCTACTAATGCTGCAAATGGTCGGCCCTCTCAGTATCTCAGTTACTCATCTATGCAATAAGGATAACTATTTCCTAACTTTTAGGGTTTTGAGTAGTAAGTCAAGGTGTTTAGTATAGTGACTTGCAAATAATAAGTGCTCAATAAATGAAGTAATATTCCACATTAGTAGAATTCTCTCTAAATGCAGGATATGTGCCATTCCAATGGGAATCATGTCAGACCATAATAATTATTTCCCCTAGTGGTTGGTTTTCGTCTCCTGTGAAAATGTCAAGAAACGCTGGACATTGCATATATGCGTTCATCTTCGGTACTTCCTTCTCTAACTTATTCCAGTATGTGCTCATGACTATCTCAAAAGCTGGGTTGTTTTCAATAAATTTGATTATTGTTAATATATTTTATAAGATGATTCTTTCATCATTTGATTTTGAGTTTTAAAAGATGCTACTTTTTGAGCTTATTCATTTATATTTTGTAGTAATAAAAAGATATTACCAAAAGAGTTTGGGTTAGTCCTGTCCTTTTTCATAATGTGAGGTAAAAGGAAAATAGGTATTAATATATACATTTTCACTCAGCAAAAAAACTTCTCAAAAATAACATATGTAAATTGAAAAGCTTTGATAAACAAATAATGCATAAATAAGCAGACAGCCTATCCTATAAATTATTGAAAGCTGGAAGAAGCATCACTTATAAATAAATGTTCTTGTATTTTAACTTATAAATTTAATTTGTAAATAATAAAGTTCATGTATTGAAAGTAAGAAAGGAGTATGTGCCCTAACCCTGTTCTAGCTCCAGCTTATTTATTTAATGGATGAATAACATGCACTGATTTTGAATCTAAGCTTTGTCCACTTGGTCAGGTCATTTAAACACATTAAGTCATCCTTTCTTCATTTATTAAAAAAAAAATTGATAATAGTACCTACCATTTACAAACTCTGAAGGAATACATAAATGTGTACTTTACATGCAAAAAGGAGACAAGCTTTTCATTGTGAATATGTCCAAACAACAACAATAATAACAATGATTCGATCATAGCGAATTGCCAGATTTTGTGCATTCCATTTACAGAAACCAGCCTAGATGGGAATTATGCCATGGCCATACCGGCAGGTGCGGCTACTTAGAGGCAATCCATAAGTGAAAACCGAACTAGAGGTCTGGTCAGACTGGAGAACAACAGTGAAAATCTTGTGGGCCTGAGGCTCCATTTTAGAGGAAAAAAGGAGTTGGTAGATCCAACCAAAGCTAAAAATAATTACTATGGATATCTTAGAATCGCCAAAACCTCAGCTCTTTTTCTTCACAATTACTTCACATATTTGGATGCAGCCTATATATTCTTTGATGTTTTTTCTATCAATTTATTAGCTTCAGGTTTCTCCCTACAACTAAGTAATTGACAGGAAGGTGTAAATTCTTCTTTTAAAGCTATACCTTTTAAATCTTATATACATACATGAGGATACTGATGGAAACAAATAAGATAGCATAAATTCTTTTTTCTGATGTCGGCATAACTATTAACATAGAAGTCATATGACGACTATAATGTGTTATTTTAAAATTTAATCAAGATTGTTTCCCTAAATCGAGAAAATTATAATGCAAATTAGGTAGGGAAATAGTGAGCTAAAAGAAAAAGATGGTTTAATTTAGGAAAGGTGGCCCAGGTATCTGGATTACAAGGAAGGAGATTTAAGCAAGAGATGCAGACCCAAAGCACTAAACGTAACTGTTACTGAAAATTGTTAAGCTTTATTCATCTCATCTTCTTTCCACTTAACATTGCCCTCTACAATTCAAGACCTTTGACCTAGGCTGAGCCCCCCACATACACCTTTGACCAATGCCCACCAAGAAGGACCTGTGGTGGGCAGTATATGAACACTGAAAAGTTTTGACTCCTCTGACATTAATCGCATTTCATGCTCTACCCTATTTCCTCTACTATTTCTGATCCTTTGAATCTTAACAGTGGATTTGGCTACTTTAGTTTTGACCCTCCACTCTTTCTCCCAGCAGTGGTTTTTACACTTATCATCTGCCCCCCTCACTTCTAGTCACTCTAGATCATCACGGTGCTTTTTCAAAATGTCCTGGCTTTCAAGATCTGGTTTTGCTATTTCAAGAAAGAGCAGGGAACGGAGGTTTGTGATTAGACAATTATTATCCTATACAATGAAATATATCACATAATCTTACAAGTTTTCCTAAATCCAATTGGTCTCAGTTTTAGGTCATGATGTTTAATCGTTTGTTATCGCACATAAATAGAATTTTGCATAAGATTGAGGTTATATTGGAAGTTTTTTGTCTGGTCTGGTATATCCATTTCTTCTCTATTGATTTCAGAAATATTTGTTCTCTGAGAACCTTCACATTTTGATGTTGATAGCAATATTCATTTTATCCTCTAGAACAGGGGTTCTTAACAAGGGGTTCATGAGCTTGAATTGAAAGTAAAAAAAATTGTTCTTGTGGGGACGTGTTGATATATTTATTAAATAATGCACAGTAAGAGCTCTGTGGTTTTCACCTGACTGGCAAAGGGATCCGTGGAACAAAAAAGGTTAAGAACCCCTGCTCTAAGAAAAATCTTTGGCCAAAGAAGCATAGCAGATTTTCCAGAAGTCCCTGTTGGATGGGTTTTAAAGATGCACAGCCCTACTCTTATCTGGCTTTGTGTATCAATTTGTTTCAGCTATCTTTTGAATACCAATGACTTTCCTGATCCTCCTAGCTGAATGTGATCCTTCTCTCTCTTGATCATCCTAAGCCCTGATCAAATGCTGCATTATAGTTAATGCTACTGTTGTCTTATCCTTTTCTCATTAGTTTTTAAGCTTCCTGGAAATTTGAGCTACTGCCTCACAAGGTCATTGTCACACTTAAAAGGGATAACTGCAATTTTTGTAAGCTGAAAAGCACAATGCAAGTTAAACAGTTATCTAGGAGAATTTCGATGTGCTCTGTACCCCTCACTGAATGTCTTACACATAGAAGATATAATATAGGGTATTGAAAAGATATAGGATTTGAGTTCATGGTTCTGCTAATTACTAACCCTACTAATTGTACTTTTCTTCTCTAAAAAAAGGGTATAAAAATAACACCTCCTTCAGAGAGCTGTAGTGTCCTCAAAGAAGGAAAAAGATGTGAATGGTTTTTTAAACTGTAAAACTCATACAAACACATTAACATAAAATACTCAGAAAATATCTTAAAGTGAATCTGTTTTGATTACTTGATTGCTATAGCCAAATTGTCCATATCAAAATCATTCATCACTATTGATCAGTAAGAATCACATGTTTCTAAGATAACTTTGGTTTGACACAGCCTTGTTATTACTGTTTAGCTAGACAAAGGGTTTTAAGTTACTGTCAGGTTTTTTTTGTTGTTGTTGTTGTTGTTGTTTGTTTATTTTTATATTACCATATAAAATACATCTAACTCCTCTGATGGCCTATTTCAAAGGCAGTGATATATTAATGCATTTTGGTGAAAAAAATCTGTAACATCTACATTCAGTCAACCAAAAACTGGAAAGCTAAATACTTGAAAGACATAATCTGGGCTGAGAAAAAAAATCTATAATTACAATGGTAATTGTTTCTCAGGACTTTAATGGAAATACAATCAGCTTGTGCTTTAGTAATATGTAGTGATCATAGACTTTTGTGATCACCTCCATGGGAAATGTTATAATCACTACACAATGACAGGTTCCATTAATAAAACCACAACTTGAAAGCACATTTTATTTATTAAACTTTTG
Organism: Chaetophractus vellerosus; assembly: GCA_004027955.1. Lineage (NCBI taxonomy): Eukaryota > Metazoa > Chordata > Mammalia > Cingulata > Chlamyphoridae > Chaetophractus > Chaetophractus vellerosus. The sequence goes on along the minus strand of PVKH010037372.1, from coordinate 5,705 downwards.
GTTTACATTTTAACAAGCAGTTTTGGTGCAGTGATTAGGTTGTGGATATAGAAGTAATAAAGCAACTGTTTCTATTTTTTATGAATAATTATCTAATTTTACTCCTACTAGAAATAAGTAATATTTTCTAGTTAATCTTAACTTCATAACACTCACTTAATCTGTGCAATTCTTATGCTACTTATCACTTTTACTTTTCAGTGCGTATGCATGATGTGTGTGTATGTGCATTTACATCTCTGCCACTGTAGCTCCTTGGGGCAGAAACACTTCTATTCATCTTTGTATCCCTGTTGGCCAACTCAGAGCCTTAAACACAAATTAAAAGTTTGCTAAATATATTCATGAATTGTGGAATCAAAGAATGAAAATAAATATCTGACTGTCAAACCCCTGTCATAGTCAAAGTTATAGGTGAATTTGTCACCACAGTGGCAAAACTATGAATCCAATGAGAACCCTCCTTGCCATGTTCTGCATGACAACCCCTTGCCATGATGTCAGAGTAAAATATGAATTCTGAAATTTTTAGAAGAAAACTGTTTGTGTTTACACTGACAAGTCTCTAAGACAAAAATTAAATGTGGAAGCCTTCAAGTGTTTCCAGGACAGAGGACTGGCTTTGAACATCTGCCTCTTGGGGAGGGTGTGTAGGCTTCTTAAAGTCAGAGTGATGGATGGCGATAGCATTTCTTTCGTGTGAAGAGAGGTGAGTTAGTATTAGATCTTTTTTTAAAAAGACTGTATTAAGAATTAAAAAGCCTGCAGTTTATACTGAAAAGATAGCTCTAAAATCACCTGAGTTATGGATTTCAACAAAATAAAAAGGTATATAATGGCTGCAAGTTAGTGAGTTCTTACTATGTGTTAATCATGTAACATTCAGTAACTTTAGTCTTTGAAATATCCTGCAGGATAGGCTTATTTATTTTACAGATGGGAAACCGAGGCATAAATAAGCTCAGCAATGGGTTCTTCCATGGTCATCCGCTTAATAAGGGAGAGAGTTGGAATTCCAACTTAAGGAGATCTTACTTTATAGCTTGTGCTATTTTCTAATATAGCTTTAGAAAAATGGCCTAATTTGATAGACCAGAAGAGTACATTGATCTCTTTGGTAACAACAGGGCAATTTTAAACTCAAGGGTGAAAAAGTCCATTTAGTTAGGGGCATATGTTCTGGGTTAAAAAAATAGCTATCAAAGGAAAAGTGGTGACAAGCAAGCAGTAATAAGTAAGTGTTTCTGTTTAAGGGAAAATGCCGCTGGCTTTAAAAGGCCATGAAAGGAAATTTGATATTAAATTTCAATTATCATATTCAAATATTTTTCTGTACAGTTCACTTCTACTTTGAAAGCTATATCTGTTTCAGAAAGCAAGTTAGAATCGTTGGGATTTATGTTCAAAGCAGCTTATTAAATTGAGTTTGCTGCATAGCTATTATCATTAATATAACCACTAAAATTGGTTGAGTTGGCAATTAAGTTTTTTGACATGTTGCCTTAATTGGTAGCTAATTGTTAGCTGAATTGTACTTAGCAGATGGTAGGAATGAATGTTGACACAAAAACAGTCACATTATACATTAGAGTAAAGTTAGTATCCTAGAACCATTGCTTTACATTCCAGTATAAATTGCATTTTAAAAATTCTACAACACCTTTGCATGTGTATGTGAAATTCATATGAAATTTAATTCAATGATTTTAATAAATGCCATTTAGAAAGACCCAATTTATTATGGACGTTATTCCTAAGAATCACATTAGGAAAGATACATAAAAGGAACACTTTCAGATTAAAATATCAGTTACATTCATACATTTTTGGAGAGATTGACCTCAAAGTTGTTCACATGAAATACCCTGGATTGGTGAGCTGACAACAATTTGTTATAAACCATTTTTTAAGGTCATTGAGATGCTGTGTTTCTTTAAATCTCACAATAAGTTTAAGGCATAGATATCGGTTCCCTCATTTCATAAATTTTATAAGTGTCTTTCCAAAGTTCATGCAGCTACTAAGTTTTGGATTGAGGCCTCCAATAGGATGCAAACTTAATTCAGCTTGAGTCCTAAGTCTGGGACTTTAAATATTTTAAACATATAAATCATTTGCAATAAGGAAGGTGAACTGGAGAGGGAATAGGCTAGATTTCGGGGAGATAAAAAAGAGTCCTAAAACTAATTTATTGTAATGGTTACACTACTCAGTAAAATTACTAAAATATCAATAAATTATACTCTTGAAATAGGTTAATTTTATAATATGTAAAATATGCCTCTTAAAGTTGTTTAAAAAAAAATAGAGTGTAACCGTGCAAATGAGAGATGATGCGCATTTGGGCGTTGGACAAACAGAAAGAAGAGAGTGGAGTTAAAAGATATTTCAGTCAACAAAGTTAAGATCTGGCAACACTAGGCTTGGAAGGTTCAGATGATACTGAGGTTTGCAATTTGATGATAGGATCTTTGTCCTGGTGATGTGATGAAGACAGGATGCAGAGAGAAAAGCATATTTGAAGGAGAAAGTGGGGAGAAAGATAATGAGTTCAATTTTGAAAAGACTGTGATTGAGTTATCCAAGGGATAGCCACAGGAAGCTCCCCATGAAGCAGTTGGAAATTTTGGGATCCAGCTGATAAAAAAGACAGTTTAATCTCTTTTTTCTCCTTATATTTAACTTTAAAAATTTTAAATTTAGATAGCGTCAAATATTTCTACAAGGTTTGTTATGAAAAAGAGTGGTCTTCTTTTTCTGCCTCACCATTTCTACCTCCTCAAAGGCTTTCCATGCATTTCCTTTAAATAATTGTCCTATCTCTAAAAAATATGTTTATATGGTTACTTCTTGATCAATTATATGCAGTGTTGACATCATCCTTAGGAAGCTGAGGTTTCATTTCTCTTTCACACAATGCTCATTCACTTCCCATTTCCTTGAAATAGTATAGTTTGGATTACATCAATATTCAGTATTTAAATACTTACAACTACATAAATGCTTTGCACAGCTCAGCAAAGTACAATGATTACTTTTGTTTCCTGAAAAATAAATTTTTTCTTTAGAATTAACTATTGCCTCAGGCTTTAAAAATTTTATTTTATTTTGTTTTTTCTCTATGTACTCATGCATACTTTCTTCACCCTCACAGATGTGTAAATCTTTTCTGAACATGTCTACTTTCCCACCCATAGTTATTCTATTAATTCTGTCTTTTTAAAATCTCTCCCAGAGCTACTGACCAGTTCAGATTTGGGCTCATTTCTTTATAGGTTTTCTGCACGACTCATATCATATCATATCATGGGATATCCTTTACCACAATGGTGAGGGATTCCATTTACCTCTCTTCTTTGGACTCCCTCCTTTATGAAAGCTATGTTTTCCTCTTTCTTGGCTTACTTCCTTGTTTAAGTGAAGTACATCCTTCAGTACTTTACAGAGAAAGGGCAAATTGGATGTAAATGTGTTGATACTTTGCATATCTGAAAATTTCTTTAATCTACCCTAAGATTTAATAATTTGGGTACTGGATATAGAATTTTAGGTAGGAAATAATTTCTCTCAGCATTTTAAGGGCATTTTTTCCCCCATTGCATTCTAACATCTAGTGAGGCTATTTGGATTCCTGTTCCTTTATATGAAAACAATTCTCTTTCTCTCTCCCTCTCTCTTTCTCTCTTCTTTCCTCATTCTGTCTCTGTTTCTCTGTAGAAGCTTGTAGGATTGTCTCTGTGTCTTTGTGTTCTGAAATATTACAATCACATGCTTTGATGTCCTTCTATTTTTCATTTTTCCAGGCACCTGGTGGATCTTGTCAATCTGGTTAACTATGTCTTTCAGTTCTGGGTGTTTTTCTTAATTATTATTTTTGATGATCATTTTCCTCTTTCTTTCTGAAACTCTGATACTGAAATAGTCATCCTCTAATTTTCTTATACTTCCCCACCTATTTTCTGTATCTATATTCTTGTATATCTTTCCTGGGAGGGTTTCTTCAGTTTTGTCTTCCAACCCTCGTATTGAGTTTTTCACTTGTGCTATCACATGTTAATTCCTAAGAAATTTTTTTATCTGTTCTATGAATATTCAGTTTTATAGTTTATATTTTCATGTTCTTATTTCATGAATGCTGTTATCTTCTCATCGCTTTGAAGGGTATTAATTAGTATTTTAAATTTTTATTCTTTCTTCATCATTTCTTCTAATTTGTTTTCTTTATTTTTTATGTTAAATGTTTTCCTCTGGTGATCATTGTTTGTTCAGCTTAATAGAGGGGCATTAAATAATGATTGGAAACATTGTGAGCACAGGAGTATATTGTTTCTGCAGGGAAATCTGGTTGACTGTTTCCTTGGGGACCTCTATTGCAACATCTTTAAATCTTCCCTCATGTTCCTTTCAGTGGTCTGACATCTGAGGGGAAGGAGAAGGCTCGGCATTTCTATATATATAGTTAGTGTGTGTAAACTTTCACTTCTCTCCCTGTTTTCCACTTATTTCAACACTGTTTGTTGTCTCTCAGCCCTGATATGTTGCTAAAGGATTTAGCTCTAGTCTTCTGCCGAAGAGGGCCAGGAACAGTTCTTTGGCTGCACATTAAGAACGTTTCTAAAACAAACTTTCAGGTCATCTCTAAACCCTCTTCCAGATAAATCTGATGCCTTAAATTCCTGATTCTTTCAGAAGTTCTGTTCACCCAGGACAACTAACAATGAGGTGATGATTGACAATGACCAACTCAAGGAACAGAGAGAGTCTGAAACTGCAAGCAAGATAGTCCCATCCATCTGCCCCATGGAATCTAAGCCCTCTCTTAATTAGAAGTGGAGTGGGCATCGCCATCCCAGAACCCTCAGGACTGGGGAATGAAGGATGGACTAAAGTAGACTTACTGTTATTCTACTATAGACTTATTGTGATTCTAGCAATCGAAGAACTCTTATCATTGATGTAGAAGCAGTGGCCATTGGAGGTTCTGAGGAGAGGGAGAGGGAAAAATAGGTGTAATTTGGGGGCATTTTTGGGACTTGGGAATTGTCCTGAACGACATTGCAATGACAGATACAGGACATTGTATATCTTGTAACAACTTACAAAAATGTGCAGGATAGAGTGCAAACTACAATGTGAACTATAATCCACACTTAGTGGCAAGGCTCCAGGATGTGTTCAATCGTGGCAAATGTACCACACTAATGAAGGATGTTGTTGATATGGGAAAATGTGGGAGGGCTAGGGAGTGGGGCCTATGGGAACCCCCTATATATTTTATGTAACATTTATGTAATCTAAATATCTTCAAAAAATAAAAATAAAAAAGTATATTTAAAAAAGTGGATTCAGATTTCTTGGATGTACATGTCAGGTAAACATCTCCATACAGTTTCTAAAATTTGTTTCCATTCTCTTTATCCCTGGGGTTTATGTTTTTTTTTTCATTTATTTTTAATATCCCACATTATTTTAATGCAGTTTCTGGAGAGAGCAGAGCTCAAGTCATGTGTTCAAGCCATCATCTTTAACCTAAAGTATTACCAATTCAATCTTAAGTGTCAATGATAACAGCAAAGTATTCAGAACAGAAATAGTCATGTTATAGGCTGCAAGCAGTCAGATCATATCTGGAGTAATGCTTTGCATTCTGAATATCACAATTTTTGGTTGACAAAATATAGAATTCTCCTAGAAGAGAGAGGATG
>PVKH010037371.1:0-11468 GCA_004027955.1 Chaetophractus vellerosus | reverse complement strand
GTGGGCGGCTTCTGCTTCCATTCACGGCCGGCTTTCAGTTCGCAGGTGGCTGGCTGCGCTCCATTTGCGGGCGACCTGCCCTGCCCGTGGCGGCTTTTTTGCCCTGTCCGTGGCAGCTTTTTGCCCTGCCCACGGCGGCTCTGGCCCACTCATGGTGGCTTGCCATTCTCAAGGCGGTCTGCCCGGTAGGAGAGGTCCCCGGGAACTGAACCCGGGGCCTCCCATGTGGTATGCCGGCACCCTATCCACTGGGCTATCGAGCCGGCCCCGGTATCTGAATCATTTAAGGGCCCTTCATAACAATTTAAGGGCAATTTGAGGCTGCACTTATTCCAAGTGATTAAATCCTATGGCCAGGGTTTTCAGGTCACTGTGGCTTCTTTTTAGAAATATGGTGTTCTTTCATGGTGTATAGGGATTTAACACATTTAAATTGTGAATGCTCTGTAGACTTTTTGCTACTTGAGGTTTGTTTTTGTTTTTGTTTTCTCTTGAGAGGTGTTAGCACACTGCCCTTCAAGGAAAAAATTTGACCTCTTCACTGTGAGGTTAAAAAAAAATGTCATCAGAAGAATTTGACAGATATTTTCAATTGTAGACAAACCTATTCCTGTAAGTCTGGTTTTTTTTAAATCATTTGTTTTTTTCTCTAGAAATATAGTTAAATCTCTAGTTAAAATCCCAGTAAATTAAGATCGATGCTCATCAGGCATGCAATGAATATGCTCTTGTATTTTAGAAGAGTAAAGGAACTGCTAAGTGAAATAATAATGCAAATGAAGTTGTAAGGGGGATGCTTAAGCTTCTTAAAATAATACAACATTGTTGCCTACAGTTAGGTATGTTCAGCTGGACTACCTTTATCTGTGTATATCTTAGAAACTTGAACTAATAAATTGTATTTGTTAGGGAAAAAATCCCTCCTAAATGAGAGCTTTTCCCCCTGAATCTGAATCTCCACCACCAAATTGTTCCAAATATGTGAGATTTTACTGTAAGAGCAAATCTATTATAAGAGTGGAGAGCACCTCCGTAGAGAATAATAATTTCTTATGGACATGAAAGAATATAAGTTCCGTATCTAGATAAATAAACAATATGATAGTCAACATAAGGAGGTAACCATTACTGACAGTAGGTATGGAAGCGTGAGAGGATAGTTTCAGGAGCTGTTAACAGTCTATTGTTGAAGCATGGTATGTGTCAGCCTCTACATGGAGGAACATTTTTGATTATATGGAAGATTCTGGAAGGACTAATTGAAAAAAGAAAAACACACCTTGGGACTATAAAATATACCTTTATAGACAATTTCCACACAACCTATGAAAAGCAATCTAGAAAACAAGGATATACTTTAAGAAAAGCTGTATTATTATCTAATGTCAAATAGTGCAGTGTGCTCTTAATTTTCTATTATGTAAATGAGGTATTGTCTCTCAAATGCTTTAGCTTTGCATACTCAGTCTGTTTTCTGAAAATGGTTGAATTGGATTTGGTTGATTTTCACTGTCCAGCATTCAGTGACAAGTTTATGGTGTTTACTTTCTGAATTCTAACTTGCCTTTTTATCCAGAGTTTAAGAGTCCTTTATGAATCTGTGATGGGTTAATTTGTGGAAATTAAAATGATGGAAGTTGTTCCATACAACAACAACAAAAAAGGAAATTTCACTCCCAGGAGAAGCAGTGCTAATAAACTCCAAATCAGTCAATCCACATTTTCAAATCTTACACTGGTATACCAGTACGTAATATTTACATGGCACAATGTTATTACTAGACCTTGGAGAAATTCTAATTGCTCACTCACACTAGGGCTTGGTATTTGAAATATTTCCTGGCAGCAATAATAAAAAAAAAGTAAGAAACAATAAACCTTTTAAGGCAGAATTAAGATTATTTACGACTTTAATTAAAAATTGAAAACTGGCATCATTTCAAAAAAGCCTTTACAAAAATGTGAATTCATCAAAAATAACCATAAAAATTCCAAGGTGATAAAGGCACAGTGGAGTAATGGTCCCAGCCCTAGGGAATTGTTTTGCTGAAAAGAATAAAATCCTTTTCTGTCACACCCTATTAGTCATGGACTCATTTTAATATACCCTGCCTCCCTGCCTGCCACTAATCCTCTTTTTTAACCTCCCCCTCGACACTAAATGACATTATTTTGGTCTTAACGTTGCTGGCTTTATGAGGCTCTACCCTGAAGTTGGGGCCAGTGACAAGGTACCCTCAGCCATAAGACAAATGTGTATCACGACGGACAGAGATCTCAAAGTGATGCCCCAGCCATGGGCATGTTACCCTTTTCCACACCTGTTGGTTCCTCTTGAAAACTAAGAAGTATCTGAAATCTCAGCTAAATTTGTTCAATCTGTGAAAAGAAAGAAGGGGGGAAATCTCTTCTGCAGAGGAATTGGGATAATTTGGCTCTTCCATGAAGAGAGTAACTTTTCTTTTTGCATAATGTGTGCACACCTACACATCCCATTTGTTGATGGACAGACTTCTTTCACGGAACATGCTTTGCAGATTTGGGTCCATTAAATAGAGGGTTACACAGATAAATGGGAGCATATGCTCAAGCCACTGGCAATAGTCTCCACTGAGAATAGAATTCAGCCTGTAGAGTAAAAGGATAGACTCTGTCCTTCAATTCTGCCTGATGAATGGGTGAAATAAGAGAAAACTAAGGCTATAAGCCACTTGAAATTTTCCTCAAGGCTGTGAGCTTTATCAAAATTTTTCACTTTCACGTTGGAAGTGCCATAAGCAGGGTGTTTTCCTTCAACTCTAGCCTGTTTATCAAAAGGACATTTTTAAAAGTGAATGCAAAGAACGCTAGGCCAAGAGTTAGAAATGACATAAATTTCACACTTGCACAAAGAGCCTCAGCTTTTGGGTGTGATATGTTAAACGTTTGTTAAACGTTGACCTTTGATCCACCATGGATGATGGCTTTCACTTTAGCAATCTCAACACAGGCTGTTACAAACCAAGCATCACATCTGAAAAGTGTGTGAATGCTATGCATATTTATATTTCCTACTTAGGAAAACCACTCCATATAGCTTTCCAGCTAAGTTAGAGCAACTTATCTAACGCCACTCTCTTCATATAGAACTAGCTGTTATTTGGAGTCTGTTCAGAGCCACCTCCCACCATGTATATTCAAAACTATAAACAGTTTCATTAAGTACCATGTAAATTCACCTTGTTTGTGCAATTGTTGGAATCTTAAAAAGCTACATGAAAATATACTTCCCCTAAATTGAAGCATGTGTTAAAAGGCTTAGTGAAGCTCACACTTTCTATCAGTTGTTTGCTGATACGGTCTGTTTGGGAGACGCATACCTGGGTGGGGCACACAGCATGGGCATTTCCAGATTTTGACATTATCCTCTCATGTTAGCCTTTTTTTTTCCTGCTTCATGAATAAGTTAAAAATCACCCTGACCATTAATATGGAATATCAGTAAATAAGGACATATCACTGACATTTCATCTCAAGATAAACTAGCTCTGCCCTTCTTTTCTCATTTAAGAAACCCTATTGGAACGCCAGTGACATGAGTATAGAGATGGCATTAAAAAGCACGAATTCATTGTAGTTTTTTAAAACAAACTTCTGTACTTGAACAATTGTTGGCGACAGATTACTTCCACCACACCTCAAAGAGATGATGAGACCTACTGTACTGCCTGCATATCCTGATGCAGTTGAGGGCAACTGATTTCGAGAAAAACTCTGGGGGATGCTTTTGTAAAACAAATAATTGTGACTCAAGATACTTATTCTAATTAACAGTTGACTTTCAGTGAAAAATAAGTCATCTTAAATTTAACCTTATGGCAATAACCAAGATTTGGAGTTGAAACCACTTGCCTGGAGGCTTCTATTTTAAATAGGCTTGTGATGATGCCAGCTATGTTTTCCAGTGCATTTTGATGCCTCAGTGATACGAGCTATTAAAAAGGAATTGAACATTGATGGGGAAGATGGAGGAGTAGGGAGCTACAGGACTTAGTCCTTCTGCCAAAACAACTATTGAACAGAGAGGAGCCATGTGAAACAACTATTTTGTAACTCCAGAGGCCAGGAGAACACTGTACAGATCCAGGGAAGCATGGGAGGAAGAGACTGATAAATTACAGTAAAGAACGGGAAATTGCTCTCTCCATGCAGCATCTACTGGTGCCCAGCGCCCACTCTAGGGGCAGGCTGCCATGGGATCCATTCCCTGGCTAGCTGCTGATGACAGAAAGGGACATAAAAATCCTCATCCCCAAGAAAAGGGGTGTGTACAGCCAATCACTGATCATGGGTTTTGATGAGCAAATTGGGATCTCTGGGTCCCAACTCTGAGAGCAGTTATTGTTTCAACCCACCTGGGCAAAGGCAGTGGCAGCCATTGTTTCAACCCTCCCTGGACACTCGTGGAGGCAGTAGAGATTTAAGGACTCAGTGCTTCCTCAGGGCTGCAGGGGACAGGTAGCTGAAGGGCTGCATTTGAAAGACAGGCCAGGAAAACTCAGCTTTGGGGAACTTGGAAGAAGAATTTGGCAGTCCTTCCTGATCCCCTCCCCAGGGCACTTTGGAGCTGGTATATGCCCCCTGATTTGTGTCCCTGGCCCTAATTTGGCTAAAAGACTGACTTGGGAATGTCTTCTCCAGGGTGACTCTTCTCCCAGAATTTGCCCTCCAGGCGAAAGCATCATGAGACAAGGAAAGGAGTATAAAAAGCAAGAGAGGCAGGCAGTGTAGGACAAAGGCCTGCCAGCTTCAAATACCTGGGAAACAGAGGGGGCACCAAACTCCTGTAAATGGGGGAAGCATAAAACAACTAACAAGTAAAAGCCCAGGACAAGAAGAGGCCCAGAAAGACAGGGAAATTCCTGCACACTGCATTAGCTTTGGGCACACTTTCTTGACATGAGGGCTAAGGCTCAGGAAAATCTCTGTCTTATCACCAGCCTGTTACAAAACCAAGAAACAGACATCCCAGGGAGTAAATCCTAGAGTTAGCATTTTAAAATATTAAAATATACACTGTGCAACAAAATAGTACAAGACACACAAAGAAAGAGGAAATGATGGCCCATCCAAAGGAAAAGGATAAAAATTCAGAAACATCAACAAAGAAGATGAACATACCCAAGAAAGCCTTTTAAGAAAAAAAGATCTTAAAAATGCTCAAGGAGATGAAAGAAAATACAGAGAAAGAACTAAAGGGTGTCAGGAGAACAATGAACATGGAATATGAGAATCTTAGTAAAGAGATAGAAATTTCAATAAGGAACCAAACAGAACTACTGGAGTTGAAGACTACAATAACTGAAATTTAAAAAGCCCAGGAGGGTTTCAAGAGCAGACTGGGGCTGTCAGGAGAAAGAAATCAGTAAACTTGAAGACAAGGCATTTGAAATGAGTCAGGCTGAGGAACAGAAAGAAAAAAGAAATATTAAGAGTGAAAATAGCCTAAGATAGCTAGGGACACCATCCAGTATACACATTATGGGAATCCCAGAAGGAAAAAAAAAGAGAGAAAGGGGCAGAAGGAATAGTCCAAAGAAATAATGACAGAGAACTTCCAAAACTGCGCAAGAGACGTGAATGTGCACATCCAAGAAACTCAGAGAACACCAAACAGGTTAAACATGAAGAAAAATGTACTGTCATATATTGATTACACAATCAAATTGAAAGGACAAGGAGAACGTTCTGAAAGCTGTGAGAGAAAAGTAACGTGTTACATACAAGGGAGTCCCAATTAGATTGAGTGCCGATTTCTCCTCAGAAACCACAGAGGCAAGAAGGTAGTGGGTTGAAATATTTAAAGTGATGAAGGAAAACACCTGCCAGTCAAGAATTTTATATCTGGTGAGACTCTCTTTCAGAAGTGAGGGAAAGGTTAAGACAATCTCAAATTTTTTAAAAAATGCTGAGGGATTTCATCATCACTAGACCTTCCCTACAAGCTATGCTAAAGGAAGTTCTTCAGACTGAAAGGAAAGGACACTAGACAGTGGTTCAAAGCAGCATTACCTATTTGGATAATTATGAATGCAATTATTACTATATTTTATTGTTTGGTATGTAACTTCACTGCTTACTTCCTACAGGTGCTAAAATGCAAATGTATGAAAAGTAATGATAAATCTAGGTTTTTTTGGATGTAAAATATAGAAAGATATAAGTGGTAACAAGTACAAAAAAAGTGGTGCAGGGATAGGGGTTATAGGAAAAAGTATATGTGCATGCTATTGAAATTAAGTTGATATCAAACCAGATAGGATTGTTATATACTTAGGATGTTAAGTTTTAACCCCATGGTAACCACAAGGAAAATACATGAAAAATGTTTCTAGTTAGAAATGAGAAGGCACTCAATATGCCACAACACAAAAAAGCAATAAACATAAAAGTAGGCTTTAGTGGAAGTAAGGGACATAAAGGGAATAAGACTTAGAAAAGCTAAATAGCAAAATGGCAGAAAAATGTCCTGTATTATCAGTACTGACTTTATGGGCCCAGCACGCTTCCGCTGCGCCACTCTGCTTCTCAGTACTGACTTTAAATGCAAATGGATTAAACATTCTAGTCAAAAGGCAGAGATTGGCAGAATGGATAAAAAGCATGGCCCAAATATATGCTGTCTACAAGAGACTCACCCTAAAATCAAAGCTACAGGTAGGTTGAAGGCAAAAGGATAGAAAAAAAAACAATCCAGATAATCAACAATACCAAAAGTTGGTTTTTTGAAATGATCGGTAAAATTGACAAACCTTTAGCTAAACTGACAAAAAAAAAGGAGAAGATACAAATAGTGAAAATCAGAAATGAAAAAAAGGACATTATTACTGATCCCACTGAAATAGAAAAGACTATTAGAGATCACTATGAACAATAGTAAGCCAGTAAATTAGATAACATAGATGAAATGGACAAATTCTTACAAATATACAAACTACCTACATTGACTCAAGAAGAAATAGAAGATCTTAAAAAAACCAACTCCTAGTAAGGAGATTGAGTCAGTAATTTAAAAAATCTCCCAACAAAGAAAAGCCCAGGACCAGATGGCTTAACAAGGGAATTCTACCAAACATTCCAAGAAGACTTAACTCCAATTCTGCCCAAACCCTTCCAAAAAATTGAAGAGCAGGGATCACTCCCTAATTCCTTCTCCAAGGCAACCATCCCCCTCATACCAAAGCTGGATAAAGATGCCACAAGAAAAGAAAACTAAAGACCAACACCTTTATGAATATAGATGCAAAAATCCTCAACAAAATACTAGCAAACCAAATCCAACAGCACATTAAAGGAACTATCTGCCATGATCAAGTGGATCAAGTGGGATTTATTCCTGGTATGCAAGGTTGGTTCGACATAAGAAAATCAATTAGTGTAATACACCACATTAACAGGATGAAGGAGAGATACCACACAATCATCTCAATCCATGCAAAAAGGCATTTGAGAAAATACAGCACCCTTTCTTGATTAAAAAAACACTTAGAACTACAAACACAAGGAATAGAAGGAAACTTCCTCAACATGATAAGGGGCATACACTAAGAGCCCACAGCTATCATCCTACTTAATGGTGAAAGACTGAAAGCTTTTCCTCTAAGATCAGGAACAAGACAAGGATGCCCACTGTCAGCACTGTTACTCAATATTGTACTGGAAGTTCTTCTCAAAGCAGTTAGGCAAGAGAAAGAAATAAAAGGCTTCCAAATAGAAAAAAAAGAGATAAAACTTTCCCTATTTTCAGATGATGTGATCCTATACACAGAAAATCCTGAAAAACCACAACACTCCTAGAGCTAATAAATGACTTCAGCAAAATGGTGGGGTACAAGATCAACACCCGAAAATCTGTAGTGTGTCTATACATTAGCAGTGAAAAATAGGAAGAAGAAATCAAGAAAAAATTCCATTCACAATAGCAACTAAAAGAATCAAATATCTGGGAATAAATCTAACCAGGATGTAAAGGACTTGTGCACAGAAAACCCCAAAACATTGCTAAAAGAAATGTTAAAATGTATTACAAAGCCACAGTAATCAAAACAGCATGGTATTAGCACAAGGACAAACTTGAAGTGAATGAGAGCTCAGAAATCAACCCTCATATATATGGCCAACTGATTTTTAACAAGGTGGCAAAGACCACTCAATTGGAAAAGAAGAGTCTCTTCAACAAGTGGTGCTAGCAAAACGGGATCACTATTCACACACACACACACACGCACACACACACACACACAAGACCCCTACCTCACATCATATACAAAAATCAACTCAAAATGGATCAAAGACCTTAATAAATAAATAAATAAATAAATAAATAAACAAATAAAACAGAACTAGAATTATCAAACTTCTAGAAGAAAATGTAGGGAATCATCTTCAGAACCTTGCATTAGTCCTGAAGCACAACACTCTCAAAGCATAAGCAATAAAAGAAAAAATAGATAAATGGGACCTCATTATAATGAAAAACTTTAATTCCTCAAAGGATTTTATCATGAAAATAAAACGACATGGAGTGGATGTAGCTCAGTGGCTAAAGGCCTGCTTTATATTTACAAGGTCCTGGGTTCAATCCCCAGTACCTTCTAAAAAAAAAAAAAGAAAAGAAAAGAAAATGACACCCTACACAATGAGAGAAAATATTTGGAAACCACATATCTGATAAAGGATTAATGGCCAGAATATATAAAGAAATCCTTCAACTTAACTACAAAAAGACAAACAACCTAATTTAAAAATGGGCCAAACACTTGAACATACATGTCTCCAAAGAAGATATGTATAGATGGCCAGAAAGCACATGAAAAGATGCTCAACATCATTAGCTATCAGGGAAATGAAAATCAAAACCACAATGAAATACCATTTCATATCCATTAGAATAACTGCTATTTTAAAAACAAAAACAAAAACAGAAAATAACAAGTGTTGGAGAAGATGCAGAGAAATAGAAACACTCATTCATGATTGGTGAGTATGTAAACTGGTGCAGCTGCTTTGGAAGACAGTTTGGCTGTTCCTCAGAAAGCTAAGTATAGAATTACCATATGACCTGACACTCCCACCACTAGATATATCCCCAAAAGCAGGGACTCGAACAGCTATACCCATGCATACCAATATTCATAGAAGCATAGCATTATTCATAAATTGCCAAAATCTGGAAGCAACCCAAGTGTCCATTAACCAATGAATGGATAAATAAATCTGGTATATATATACAATAGAATATTATTCAGCCATAAAAAGGAATGAAGTCCTGATACATGCAACAACACAGATGAAACTTGAAGACATCATGTTGAAAGAAAGGACAAATATTGTATGATCTCACTGCTTTGAAACAATTAGAATAAGCAAACTCATAAAGTCAGAATCTAGAATATAGGTTACCAGGGGATGGGTTGGGGATAGAAAATGGGAAGTTAAGGCTTAAAATGTACAAAGTTCCTATTTTGAATGAAGAAAAAATTTTGGTAATGAATGGTGGTGATGGTAGCAAAATACTGTGAATGCAATTGACAGCACTGAAAAATATATCTGAATATATTAAAAGTGTTAATGTTAGAGTGTGTATGTGGTAACAGAATAAATATATTTTTTTTTAATCCACAGGAAGAAAAAAAAGAGTTAAGAATTCACATTTGGGGGTGGGAGGGGTGGTGTTTTGTCAATGAGAGTGAGCCGTTAGTGAGAATGAACTTCCGTTCCTTTCTGTGTTCTGCCTCATAAATATAGGAAAATATATACTAGCATCTCAGCTGGTGACTCAGTGTCTTTTTTAGCTCTCAAAGCAATGTTTCCCAAAGTGTGTTCTTTGGAACACATTCCACAGGATGTTATTAGATATTACTTTTAAAAGGTTTTTTGCAGTCATACAAAAGTTTATGAAACACTAAGTTAAACAATATTTAATTATTTCCCTCCTATGAGAGTTCTCAGAGCCAGTATCCTAGAAAAAACACATTAAACATTGTTCAAAATTCCTTGGCCACCAGAACACTCTTCTTTTTCCCAGAGGATCTAATCCAACTAGATTTGGAATAAATTCTTTGAGAAATGCAATCTCAAAGAATTTCTTTCATTCATTCCATTCAACAACTGTCTATGAAGCACCTACAGTGTGCCCGGGTTAGACCCAAGGTGCAAGCGTGTACAAGACAGACATGACCTCTGTCCTCATGGAGCCACATTCTCTAGACAGAATCCAACAACAATAAAAATAAGCAGAAATTAAGTAACATAAATGCAAGCAAGAAGGCAGTGAGGAAGTTGATATGTAGATTAACAGAGAAGGTCCTTTTGGGGTGATATGGTCAGGAAAGCTGAGCATTTATTTAACAGGAGCACATTCAAATGACCATGTTAGAAATGAGAAAAGATGTTTTGCCTGGAAAATTTAAAAAGCTTTGCTTAAGTCAAAATATTGTACCTTCCTGTTTGAGCTTCTTTTAAAGGAACCTGGTATGAACAGACTTAAGGATCCACTTAGTGTGTTATTATTGCACTTTTCTGCAGCCTGTTTTCCTTAATCAAGGTGGAATCAGGAGCAGGGTATGATGGGCTGTGAAAAGCATAGCTTACCTCTCCCACCTAAGAAAATAGCTCAGATGGAACAACGTTCCTGATTTTCTGAGTACTCAGGACAGTTGAGGCTCTGCACCAGCTATGACCTGGCCCTGTCCTCCTAAAGATTACATTCTAACAAGAGACACAAAGGGACAGGTGGTTTGGGTACCATAAGTAGATGCTGTGATAAAGTCACACAAAGGATGCTTCTGAAGCATGGTGCCTGGGAGTTGCTTTGCTGATGGTAGAATCCTTAAGAAGTGAAGCCTTGTGTTTTATTGTTGTTTTGAAAGCATGGGTAGATCAGTGGGTTTTTATGTTGTTCTATTGTTATTTTGTCATATGTAGCAAAGTAGTTTTATTTTTATTCCTCCTTAAAGTTCTCAATTGGAAAAGAAAAATAGGGGTGTTTGGCCAAGTCTGGCCAACTATGTAAGGAGTGAGGACACATGACAGGTGTTTAATGAGCACTTCAGACTGTACAGTGCTTAGCACAGTTACCTTATGGAAATAGTTCCTCGATAATTGCTTTCTTGATTGATTGACTGACAGACAGAAGCCTTCTAAGCTTCTCATTACCTTTCCCTTATTAGATTTTGTGGATTCTTGATGAAAATGATTTGGGAATAAAAGCATTTAGCACAGACTCTCTGCTGCCTAAATATAGTGTTCTAAAATATCATGACCCAGCTCACCATTACCCTTCTCAGGCTTTCCTCTTTATTTCCACTTCCAAGGTGCCAGCATCCCTCGTGCAATTATTGCTGTCTCTGCTAGTTCTCTCTTGTCCTCCCTTTTCAGCTTCAGTTGAGCTTTATTTTTTTATATCCCATTTGTTTGTATCTTGGCTC
>PVKH010037370.1:0-11469 GCA_004027955.1 Chaetophractus vellerosus | reverse complement strand
CTGGGGCCTCCCATGTGGTATGCCGGCACCCTATCCACTGGGCTATTGAGCCGGCCCCGTCTTTCTTTTTTAATTTTACAAATGATGGTATCTATTTCTTTGGGGAGTGTTTTGGTCAGCCAAAGATGTGCCTTTTGAAATATACCAAAGATTGGTCGGTCTCTATGAAGGGTATTTATTTGGGGTAGAAGCTTACAGTTACCAGGCCACAAAGCATAAATTTCTTCCCATACCCAAGTCCACGTGTTGGAGCAAGATGGCTGCCAACGTCTGCAAGGGCTCAGGCCTTTGGGTTCCTCTGTTCCCGGGGCTGCGTTTCTCTCCGGGCTTAGCTTCTGCTTCCACCACAAGTTCAGTTGTAGACTATGAGACTCTCTGCGTTGCATCTCTCCACAAGGCCAGCTGTAGACTATCCGGCGATCGGCTCACTCCAACATCAGAACTGCTTCTCAAATCTCCTTCTCCAAATCTCTTCTCTGCTTCTCTCCAATCTCTGCTTCTCTCAATCTGCTTCTCTCAATCTGCTTCTCTGCTGCCTCTTATCTAGCCTTTTATACTTGAGACCACGCCCACTGAGGGGTGGGGCTCAACATCTCACTGACGTGGCAGTTAACGCCCTACTCATAACTTAATCATGCCCAGATGAACAGATTAGTTTACAAACATAATCTAATCTATATTTTTGGAATTCATAATTAAATCAAACTCAAACCATTACAGGGAGCAATGATGCCCAAATCCTATAGGACTCTGATGTTATCAAGGTCCATAACTGGTATGATTTTACCATCTCTCTGGTTCCAACATCTCTGATCTTTTAAGGTCATACCTCTCGTGCCTCGGTCATTTAATTAAGAAAAATTTAATGGATCAACATATGAAAATTCAAACAGCCTAGCCCAAAGACTGCCCTCCCCAGTCCTACCTAAGAATTGGCCATGTTACCGAACTTACTGTAAACACTGTGCAATAAATCCTTACAAATTATAACTGCCTTCTCCAAATTTGGCAGAGATTAGATCTGAGAATAAATTGGGGACCTCAGATAATGGCTAAACTGCCTTACATTTCAGAGAAGAAGCTTGGAGCCATATAGTAATGGCATTATAAAATAAGAAAATAAAGTTTTACAAGCAGATAAACATATAACTGAAATTTCATGAAAGCAAATTTTTATTTTAATTACAAAATATTTCAGGTAAAGTAGAGAATATAATATAGCAGACATTTTTGTACCCACCACCCAGATTAAGCAAATGTTAACATTTTGCAATGTTTGCTTCGAATTTCCGTGTTTTTAAACACGTTTTTAAAATATCTTTACAGAAACCACTACCAACCCATATCCTCTCCCTTTTTTTACCAAAAGGCAATGTTGTTGTTTCTCATTCAAATCAGTATAGATGTGCCTGTATTCATAAGCAACATATAGTATAGTTTTATCTGGTTTTAATTGAAGTTTGGTGATAATATACCATGCATATCATTTTGCAACTTGCTTTTCCATTAAGGTTTTCCATGCTGAAAGTTGTATATGTAAATATACATTCATTTTATCTACTCCATAAATATTCAATTGTATGATTATAACACAGTTAATTCTGCATTGCCCTATTACTTATGTCACTTGTAATTTTTTACTATAAAAATGTCATCATCAATATTCACTACAAGTTTTCTTGTGAACATGAGCCAGAATTCATATGTGAGTGTGTGTGTGTGTTTGTAGGGAGAACTGTATATGCAGAGAGAAATCTAGTTGTTACCAAATTGCTCTCCAAAATAGTTGTTGTAATTTAAATGCCTACCAGCTCCATTCAAGTGTCCTATTTCCCACATCCTGTCAACACTAGTTTTATCAAATTAAAATAGTCACCAATCTACTAGATATTTAAAGGTATCTCATTGCTATTTAAATTTGTACACTGATTAGTAGTGCAATTACTTGTCTTTTCTTAGCATTTTATGATCATTACAAGTTTCTTGGTTTACCTGTTCATGGTCTTTGCCCGATTGTGGGAGCCATTATATATACTTTTACTTTGTGGTTTAGTTATTACAAATATTTGTCCACATCTGTGATTTGTCTTTTAACTTCAATTTTGAGATCTTGGCTTGTATAGAGAATTTTAATGCTAATGACATAAATTATTCAATGAAATCTTTCTTATAATATTTTGGGATTTTAGTCTTATTTCAGAAAGCTTCCCCTACTCTGATAAAAAATAAATACATTAGAGTTATCCTTTTGTAATTTCCACTAAAAGTTTTAAAGTTTATCTTTCTAAATTTAGAGCTTTAAATATTTAGTACAAGGTAGGAATTTATATCATTTTTCTATAAGTAGCCCCTGTTCATGCTCTTCTTTAATAGTCTGTCCATTCCCCAATTATTTGTACAGCCACCTTTGTCATACCAAGTTTCCCTATATTATGCTCTCTATTCTGTTCCATTATCTTACTTGCCTATCCTGCCTTATAAAATTCTTGGTGTCAGCAAAGGCTGGTATACACACACTGCTTGTTCTTCAAACAATCTGGATGCTTATATTTCATAGACATTTAGTTATAGATCCTGTATGGATTTACCTCACAATGTGCCTTTCAAAGAGGAATTATTGAGAAAATGTTAAATGTCCTAAGAAATATATTTTTTTCTTTTGTTACTGATTTTTTAAATTGTCCACTATGCTCTGAGAACACGTATCCTGGTCTATAAATTCTTTACAATTTTTAATAGTTGCTTTGTTGCTGGTATTTGGTCAACTTTGTAATTATGTTGTGAGCCAGACAGGAATTTTATTTCATTTGCTAGATATCTAATATCCAGTAAATCAAGTTTGCTATTTATGTTATTCATGTCCTCTCTGCCCCAGTTTACTTGACTTATAAATTTAAGAAAGAAAGTTGTTTAAATCTCCAAATATGAACCTTAATTTTTAGATTTCTAAATGTAACAACACTTAGCTTGGAAATTTCCTCAGCTAAATATCCAAGCTCATCACTTACAAGTTCTACTTTGAATCCAACATCAGAACACAATTTTGCCAAGTTACCTGCCACTTTAGAACAAGGATCATCTTTCCTCCAGTTTCCACTAACACACTTCATTTCCTTGTCAGTCTTCACCAGAAGTACCTTTTACATCCATATTTCTACTAACGGTCTCCATGAAGCAATATAGGATTTTTCTATCAAGCATTTCACAATTCTTTCAGCCCCTACCCATTACCCAATTCCAAAGCTATTTCCACATTTTAAAGTATGTCATAGCAGCACCCCACTTCCCAGTACCAAAAACTGTTTTAGTTACCTAGCTGATAGAGCAAATACCATACAATGAGTTGATTTAACAACAAGAATTCACTGGCTTATGGTTTTAGAGGCTAGTAGCCTTGCTTCCTCACAAGGTTAGTGTCTTCTGGCTGACCAGTAACTGAGTTTTCTTGTTTTTTTGGATCACATGGTTTTGCACAAGGCAGCATCTTCTTTCTCTTCCAGGTCCCATTCTCTTCTAGCTTCTGATGCTCCCTCTATTATATGAAATGTCCAGAATAGGCAAGTCTACAGAACCAGAAAGTAGAAAAGTAGGGGCAGGTGAAGAATATGGGGATGGTGCTAAATGGTACAGGGTTTCTTTATGGTGTGATAAAAATGTTCTGTGAATATATTAAAAAGCATTGAATTGCACACTTTAAAGAAGTAAATTGTTTGCTTATGTGAATTATATTTCCATAAAATGGTTACAAAAAAAGGATAGTACAGAAGAGAAAAACGAAAAAGGATCTAATAACAAAAAGCAATAAATAGTAGTCACAGAGATAAGAAAAAAAGAGGTAGTATTTTATTCAGGAAGCCAGTAAAAATATAGTTTCCTGAAAAAGAGCATTGGTCAGTATTTTATGCATATATATTTGAATAAGTAATGTTTAGAAGGAAGAGAGATCATTGCTTTTGGCCTGTTTTATATTCAGCATAAAACCAATAGAAGATATATTTACATTATGACACCAATATTACACTCATCTCTCCAAGTGGTCATTTGCATGGAAGATAAATTATCAGAAGTTTGAGCCATTTTGAATTATTTCTCTCTTTTTATAAGTGATGACTTTGTTCATCTAAGAAAAATCAGAGAAAGATATAGCATATTCCCTTTAGTTTCACAGTCATCTCACTCTGGTTGTGACATCCACACATAATGTTGTATATGTTGTAATAAGTTCCCTCTGTCTTCTCTGCAGGGAATAGAATGTAGGTAAAGAAAGACAGAAGCTGTAAAATTACTATTGTGGATATACTTTAAAGATAAAACCAATGCTTTATGCTGGCATGTGAGAGAGAGAGTAGGTAAGCTTGCTTTTAGCCTGAGAAATTGGTAGAATGGAGCTGCTATTTTTAGATATGAGAATGACTGAGAGTTTCATAGTAAAAATCAAGGATTGTTTTGGATATGGTAAATTTGAGATGCCAATACCACTTCAAGTTGAATTTATGTGTTTGAAGTTGAGAGGACAGTTAGGGCTAAGGACATAAATTTGGAAGTCATTAGCATAGAGATGAGATGTAAAATTCATGATTGGATGAGGTCATCTAGAAAGCTCCTGTTGATAGAGAAAAGAGATTCAGCAACTGAGCCCTGTGGGACCCTGAAGTTTAGAGCTCATTTAGATGAGGAGGAACCAGAAAGTAGACTAAAAGAGAGCATCCAGGGACATTGGAGGAGAATCCAGAGACTTCCTGAGGTCAGGTAAAGATAGTGGTTCATGGATGAGTGAAGATAATGAAATGCTAGGTCCAGTTAGATGAAGTTTAAGAATTTACCGTTATATTTAGTAACATGGAAGCTGCAGGTGATCTTGAAATACGCAGTTTTTAAACAGACACAAACACCTAGATGGATTAAGGAAAATAAGGATAGTAAATATAAACAATTTTTTGACAACAAGTTTTGCCATGTAAATGAGCAAGAACATGGGGGGGAGATGAAGGGATATATGAAATATATGAGATTTTATTATATTTATACAACAATGGGAATTTCCAGTAGAAAGAACCGGGGGTGGGGGATGGGGAGAGGAATAGCATTGGAACCCGCTTTAAGCTTTTGAAATGCTTTATCTTCATTCAATTTATACAAACAATTTCAGCATAAGTAGATTCTCTTTCAACATACTCTATGCTCTTGTCCTCTGGTTTTTCTAATCTAAACATGTTTCTCTTAAAGACTATCCTAACTCCCAACAGAGAATTGAATGGCATTTATTCAAGCTTCAATGCCAGATTAACATGCCAGAAATTATGCTGATACCTACAAAATGTTACTTTATTTTTTCCCTGAGCTTTGCAGAGAGATAATTTAGCTTCAGGCAATCAAAGTATATTCCTCTTCAAGGTTGATTTTTCCAAAAGCAGCTGTTTATAGTCTAAAGTTACATTTTTTTGTGAGTCATTAACACAGTGTTTACAAGTTTGCTTTTTTTTCTGTATGGCTTCTGTAAAACTGCATCAAGGTTTATGTTTTATTTCTAAACATTCTCCTATGTTAATTCATCCTCTGGTATAGGAACACATCAATCCCAAATTCAATCATCTACCAGTCAGATGTACTTGGTATATACCATTAAATGCTGGAAAATACATCATATCCCCAATACTCTTTCCACGTTTACTTAATAGTGCAGTAATTAGGGCAGCTTCTTTTTTGACCCAAGTGAAAATTACTGAATTGAAACAATGATTTATGAGTTTTGACACCTAATAAAGTTAGGATTAACTCCAGGACTAATTATTTTCCTGTACTACATCACTTATGCCACTGCTGTGAGCCAAGTATCATTAATTCTAACAATCATTTATCCTTTTGATCCCCTCCCCACCTTCAAAATGTTTCATTTAAAATATCCTAATTCACCTTCTTATTAATTTGAGAATCTTGAACAAAGAAATGGATTTCTCAATCTCCAGAAGGTTATTTTTTAAAGTTGGATATTTGCTCCATGTAAAAGTTACTTCAGTGGATGACAAGAGGAAGGAGTCAAATATTCACAGTCCTTGATCTGGAGGACTAAGGCCAAATAACTGCTCCCCATGCACCTAGTATACAAAGGAGGAACAGAGATAATTTAACTTCAAAAAAGACTTAAAGTTGGAAAATGGAAAAATGGGATATATGACCAATAGCCATTTGCTATAACATTCTGAAATCCCTCTGGACAGATATTTCAAGGGCTCCCTATCCTGGGATGGAAGATCTTTCTTAATCAGTTCCAAATTCTACTCCTTGGGAGGAGCTCCCTAGACTATTGATCTACTTTATCCTTGGCTCTTCCTTCTGAGAAATTATTCTTTATCATCATTCTACTTAGACACATATCCATTGGACATTAGAAAAAAGTGTCATCTTTATAGGCTGAACAGATTATTCACTATCTGGAGAATGCTAGGGATTCAATGGTAATTTTAATTTCTGAAGAGATATTTTTCAACTTTTACCATTTACCTCATTGTTTTTTGGCAGTACAACACTCTTAAAAAATTTATGGGCTTCTTATTTAATTGAATCCAGCCAACCCCATGTACCAATGACTAAACCCATAGCCTTTTCTAAAAATTCAATTCTTTGATTTTTCTATATTTCTTTGCTTTCTTTCCCCCTTGAGTGTTTTCATTTCCCAGTTTAATTGCAGGTCTCTGAAACCTATCAGGCTGCAGTGGAAGAACTAGACACTTGGTTTCTTTTTTCTTGACTTTTTTTTATAATTAAAGAAGATTTATTGAAACCACCCTCTTATTTGGACCTTTATACTGAGACACCCTGGTTGATTTAGAGGCATTAACAAAGTGGGTGTATCAGCCATCCCCTTGATTTAATTATCATATTATAGCTGGTAATTAATCCATCTTTGTTAGTGAAAGGATTTCTCTATTTTATCTTTTAGTATTTAGGGTTAAGAAGCAGTTGCCTTTTCAAAATTACTAGTCCTCAAATTTCTGATCTCGCTTTTATTCTCTTTCTTTCCAACCTTTGAGTCCATGATGGCAAGTTCTTTTCTGGGTTCATCTCTTCTTAGTAATTCCTTGTCAAATGCAGTGAACAGCTAATGTGTACTAATATACACTAATAATATTCTATTTCCAACCCTATTTTCCTAGAGTTAGATGCTCATTATGTGCATTGTCTGCCTTCCCAATTAGTGTAGGCTATAGTTTTGCAACTACTTCACCACAGTCTATTTTCTGGACCCCAAGAGACATGTTATTCCCACAATGCAAAATACATCACAACATCACCAAAACTTTAAGTCATTACAGTAACAATACTAAGTACAAAAGATCATCAAAATTAGTTATGGTTGTGGTCCATCTTAGGGCAAAATTCCTCTGTCTGATGGACCCGTGATATCTAAAAAACAAGTTATCTGCTTCTAATATACAATGAAGTGTCAGGCATAGGTAAATATTCCCACTCCAGAAGGGAAGAACTGGGGAGAAAATAGGGGGCTCCGGTTCCAAACATGTAAAACCCCACTAGATTTTAAGTTCTGAGAGTCATCTATGGATCAATGTTTTGTCTTCTGGGCCTGATGGAGTGGCATCCCCACCCTTTCCAAGCATTTGTGCAGTGGCCATGCTTTCCCTGAACACTGGGTTGAAAGCAACACCCTCTCTGAGCAAATGCTGAGGCACAGGTCCTTCCCATCTCTTGGCTTTGGGATGGCAACATTCATCCTGAACAACCAGGCTTAAGGTCTGTCCCCTCTAAGCACACAGGCAGATAAGCCCTTTCCATACACATAGTTGGGCCCACTCTCTTAGCATGAGGAGATATTTTGGACCAGACCTTTGTTTCCATGGTTCTGCTCTTATTCTTTCTTCAATTCATTCCTTCTCTGTCTCTTTCTGTCAAGGCTGGCAATGGTTCTGCTCCTAAAAATTTGCTAAAAACTTTGTTGGCTTTGCATGAAGTTCAAATGAGTCCAAACTACCAGACAATAGAACTTTCCTCAGATCCTTCCTGAGTAACTACAGTTCCAATAATGACATCTAATGAAATGGCTGACTGGATTGATGTTCAACCACACCTCCTTTAGCAGAACTGTTCAGTTAAACCTTTCCATGGAGTCTTGTCCTCTGACAACTCACTTCTCAAAAGCTCAGGGAGGTCTCTGATAAAGCCACATCTGGCCCTAGTGTCAGAGCACGCCATCAGGATAGGTTCAGGATTTTCAAAACCATCAATTTCTGGTTTCTTTTTGCTTAAGAATTCAATTCTTAGCTTATCACTTTTCTCTCACATTTTACTATAAGCTGCAGAGAGAAGCCAGGACTGTACCTTCCATGATTAGCTTAGAAATCTCAGGTAAAACCCAAGTTCATTGCTTACAAATTCCACTCTTATTCCAACATTAGAACACAATTTTATCAAGTCCTTTGCCACTTTATAACAAGGATCACTTTTCTTCCAATTTCTAATAACATGTCCATCATTTCCTCCTAAGGCCTCATCAGAAGTAACTTTATGTCCATATTTCTAACAACAGTCTCATCAGAGCAACCTGGTTTTTTCTACTAAATATCTAACAATGCTTCCAGCCTCTACCCATTACCCAATTCCAAAGCCATTTCCACATTTTTAAGTATTTGAAATAGCAGCATCACACTGTTTTATTTTCCCAGATATGAAAACCTAAACTTTAAAATGGGCTGGCCTAACAAGAGGAATTTATTGTCTTATGGTCTCAGAGGATAGAAAGCTTGCTTCCTCCCAGGGACAGTATCTTCCAGATCACCAGCAATTTTTCAGGTTCCTTGGCTTTCCTTCGCATTGCCATGTACATGGCAATGTCTTCTCTGTTCTTTTCCAGGTTCTGCTGACTTTTGGCTGCTCACATGACTTCTCTTTCCAATTGAATTCCTTCTGCTTGTAAAAGGACTCCAGTAATCCAGATTAAATCCCAACCTGATTTGGTGGGAGCAAGCACCTTAACTCAAGTAACATCTTGAAGAGGTCTTATTTACAATGGCCCCACACACATCAGAATGTGGACCAAGACCAAATACATGTCCAAATTGGGGTACACAATTCAATCAACCACACAGTGTATACTTCTATTACCACTTTCTTTATTGTAACTTGTGTAGGGTATATGTTTCTGAAACTGCAGAGAAAGCTGTTCTGCCAGTGACAGAGTATGTAAGTTCAATTTAAGGGGAACAGTGTACAAAGCTGGATTTGACCTTTTGTCCAAGCTGCATCCTCCAACCTAGTGATATCTTAATTTCTACCTGTCTCCTGTTGCTATTATCTATTGATTCAACACTCAAAAGCAAGGCGGTATGAGTATTTAGGCTGACACAAAATGACCAAAATATGGCAAATAATTCTTACAAAGAGGTTCAAAGCAGTAAACATGCATCAGGAAGAGGACTATTAGCTGGTGAAGAGTCAAGCATGGATCTGACTACACTTCTGACACAGTGTAGCCTTTCTTTGTACTGAAGATGAGACTGAGACAGGTAGTCATTTAACTACAATTAAGGCTCATCTCAAAACTGACAAATCTTCTGTTTGTAGACTTTTAAGGTATTACTGGATGAAATCATTATATCCTATGTTCAGTCAGCCACAAAGTTTAAATTGCAAAAGGCATTAAAATTCTCCATCGACCATAGAGCTCTAATGTATGATCCTTTGCATCAATTATCTATTATCATCATATTGCTGCAGAGCAACCTACCCAAAAGTCAATGGCTTAAAGCAGTAAGCACTTATTATTCAGGAATGTACAGGTCAGTTGGAAGGTTTCTCTGGTCTCAGTTGGACTCACTCATATACCTGTGTCAGCTATGAGCTAGATAGGCTCTCTGCTGATCTTGACTAGACTCTGTCACATTGTTTTGGAGTAGGCTGTTGGCTGGTCCCTGATGGCCTCATCTCTCTTCCACATGTCTCTAACATCTCTCAAGTATATAGGATTGTTCTTATGGTGGAGACAGGGATTCAAAAGAGCCTACCATTAATTCCACTTTATTCTTTTGGCCAAAACATGTCACAAGAGAAGCCCAAATTCAAAGAGAGGGATATAGACTATATCTCCATAGAGAGAGTATGATGGATAAGCTCATGTGTCAACTTGGCTAGATTACAGTATCCAGTTGTTTGGCCAAGCAAGCACTGCCCTGATTGTCACTGTGAGGATATTTCATGAATTTAAACCATCAGTCAATTGGTTTCGTATATGGCTGATTATATCTACAATGAACAAGAGATTGCCTTTAGCAATGAGAGACATCTCATCCAATCATTTGAAGGCCTTAAAAGGAGAACTGATGATTTCAACAGTCCAAAAGAAGAATTTCTATCTATACTTAAGCCAGCCAGATGAATTCATGGAAACCTTCTTTGGAGTTCCCAGGTGTGGCCTGCTCTATGGAATTCGGACTGGCAATTCCCGGAGTCATGTGAGCCATTTCCGATAATAAATCCCATAATTCACACATTATCTATATATATATGATATATTTACATAATATTTACATTATATATAAATACTATTGGTTCTATTTCCCTGAAGAACCCTTATTAATACTGAGAGAAACTGCAAAATCATTCAAACAATGTGGAGACAAGGCAGGGTAAAGAATTTTGGCCATTTTGAGATCTATCACAGCTTTTAAACTTTAATGCACTGGAACATATGCATCAATAGTTGTTCTTCAGTATCTTGTACCCAGGAACAAAGAAGAAACTGAAGAGTCTGACTTCTTATATTTATGTGGTTTGTTACTGACTTATAGATCAATAACCTCAGATTTTTTTCATTGTGGTTAATTATTTAAGCCCAAAAACATGTTTTTGATTTTAGATAACAAGACATTGCAGCTATCATAGTGGAGCAAAGTATTAGTATGCTTCTTAGATTGAGAGAGAGAGAAAAAAATAATAATAATAGATGGTAATAAACTTGAATTCTCTGACTCTAAAACCAGGTTTTCTGAGAATGTCAATAAATAACTGTAATAGTTTTAAAAATAAAGTAGGATCTTACATTCATAAAAAGAACAGTGAGACAGAGAAATGAAATAAAATGAAATAAAGTCCGAATATGATGTGATTTTATTAATAGATAATGTGGAGAGTATGGAATCCCAAAGAGATTTTAAAAAGGAAGGAAATAAAAACACAGAAAAAAAATTTTATCTCATTAGGCAATTCAGAGCCAAGAAACTATTAAAAAGTACTCAAAGCTGCAGATAGAGCCTATAATAAGTATAGTTGGGAACGCTTAGCTTGAAAATGGAGATATCCAGCTGTTTGATGAAAATTCAAAAAGATCTGAGAAGGGAGAACTAAGAAGGTTAGACTAAACTACCTCAAGCAATATTTGGTTGTTTCCAAAGTAACCCGTTTTTGTCATTATTTAATTGTTTACGGTTGTTTTGTTTTGTTTTTATATGAGAAGGTGTT
>PVKH010037369.1:0-11469 GCA_004027955.1 Chaetophractus vellerosus | reverse complement strand
TTAAAGAGCATTCTTTTCAATTTAGATATAATTTTTAAACCTTTTATCATGGAAATTCTCCGACATCCATTAGAGAGACTAGTCTAATGAGTCCCTATTATCCCTTCCCCATCTTCAAGCATTTATCTTGCTTGTTTCTTTTGTACCGCCTATTTCTATGCACTTACTTCTTCCCCCTTATTTCACAGCAGATCCTGAGTCTGATTTCCTCTCATCTGCCAGTACTTCAGTATTTGTCTCTAAGAAAAACGCAACCATAATACTGTTACCATACCAAAGATCATATTAACCATGATTCTTTTATTTACTATCCAGTCAGTGTTCAGATTTTCCTGACCATCTCATAAACGTCTTTTCCTAATTGGCTTGTTTTAATCAGGATGTAAGTGGAGATCCATACAGTATAACTGATATATCTCTAAGTAGCTTTTAGTCTGTAAGTTCCATCAGATTTTAAACATTTTTCGATTTTTAGAAATTATGTAAGACATTTGTACAGTTCTAGTGACCAAACTATAAAATTAGATGCATTCAGAGAAGTTTTAGTTTCCAAACTTGTCCCTCTATCCCAGGGGTTCTTTTTTTTCTTCCACGGACCTCTGTCAGTCAGGTAAAAACACAGACCCCTTACTAAGGTCACACTATACTGTGCAGTGTTTAATAAATATATCATACCCATACCAATACGTACCCACAAGAATAATGCTTTTTGAATTTCAATTCAAGCTCACGGACCCCTGGTTAAGAACTCCTGCTCTACCCAGTTCTGTCTCTGGTACCCAGTACCTCCAGAGATAATCTTTATTATTAGTTTTTTGTTAATCCTGTTTTTTTTTTTTACTAGAAAAAGAGGTAATTCTTCATTTTCCAGAATCACAAGAATAATGCATTATCTTTTAAATAAATTTATACATGGCAGCATATCATATGGAATGTGAAAATGCTCCTCCCAAATCCTTTCCCTAAAATTAAAAACTTAACAGTTTAATGCAGACTTTTTATACCTGTTTTCACAAATATGATGCTTTTACAAATGTTTTCAAATGTATTTTGTTTCTTTTTGTCACCAACCAGTATATCATCTTTTTAATAGATTTTTATCATTTATTTTGTGGGTAACAAAATCAATTTATCCAGTTCCAAATTGAAATACATTAGGTTCTTTTGTGTGTTCATTTAAGGTAAAGTGATAAATAAATCTTCATGAGTAATCAATTTAATCAGACAGATTTTTTCTTTTTTTTGTGAAAACAATTGCCTTCATGTATCCAAGCATAATTATAAAATCTGTATACAAAATATATAGTAATTTTAAAAGCATATGTTTCTTTTAGAAATGTAAACATGTATGTACGTTTTCATGTTGCCTCCTTTCTTAGCTAAAAGAGAGCACTCTGTAAACACTGCTCTGTGCCTCGGTTTCCCCACTTCCTGGGGACCTGGGCCATCCCTGTGGAGTGCTCTGTAGCTCTCCTCCTTCCCTGGGACAGCGCCACAGCACTCTCCTTGACAGCTCTGCTCTGTTAGATGGTACTGTGTTCATTGTCTTTTATGGTTATTTACATTGCTGTAATACTGGTTTATAGATTAAAAAAAATAATTTATGATGTTTTTTTTTTTTCCCTTTTCCAGAAGCTTTAAATAAGCTGTGATGCTAAACATGGGGAATTCTGGTAATTTGTATACTGTTTCTGTGGTTTATATTTTGCAAAAATCTTCATTATTTGTTAGAAAGTTGACCCCATGGAGTGCTTTAGAGTTCTCATACCAGCATCCCATGTCCCACGGTTTAGTTAGCTCCTCTAGAGCGGTCTTGTAGATTGTTTTCCTAATAAAGCATTCCAGTAGTGCTTATTTGAAGGGCCTCCTGGGCTGATGTTGAGCCAGAGATCTATAATAAATGGTGGAGCTCTTGAGAAAGTACTGTTGATTGCCTTGGATTAGGAAAGCCCTTAAGGTTTGCTTTTTCCTATCTTTGTAGTCTACTTTATTATCCCAAGTATATTTAAAAATTTTTTTTTGACAGAAAGCTGTTGTAATGTAAAATGGTTGTAGTTTGAGGTGGTTTATTGGGGTGTTGGATTTTGTGTGTAATAGTTTTTTTTTTTGTTTGTTTGGTTTATGATTGAAAGAAAGCTTTATTCATCATAGGGAGAGGAAAAACAAAAGTTCTCCTAAGTCTTCACACTGCTTTCTGTAATGAGCACTAGACACTAAACTGTGGTATGAATAATTTGTTCTTTTACATGATTCAAAAGATACTTTATTCGTTCAGCAAACGTGTTTTGCAGCCCTGGCGCAGTGTGTAGGCTGGGGCAAGAGAGGATCTCTGCCTCAAGGATCGTCAGCCGATGCGCAAGGTATTGACACGCTACAGGATTCTAAATCCATGAAGAACCTCTATTACTTTTAGAATCAATTATTGGTAGGTTTGATATTACTGTTATTACTAGCACTAGTATTTCTAATGTTTTTCTTATGTAAACTGCTAATGTATTACTCTTTTTTTTAAAAGATTTAATTTTTATTCCCCCTTCGTCTTGCACTTGCTGTCTGCCCTCTGTGTCCATTTGCTGTGTGCTCTCTGTGTCTGCTTGCTTGTCTTCTCTTCTCATCTTCTCTTTAGGAGGCACCAGGAACTGATCCTGAAACCTCCGAGGTGGGAGAGAGGCGCTCAATCATTTGAGCTACCTCAGCTCCCTGGTTTGTTGTGTCTTTCATTGTCTCTCCTCTTTGTCTCTTTTTTGTTGCGTCAGCTCTCTGCGTGGGCCAGCTCGCCACACAGGCCCGCTTGCCTTCACCAGGAGGCCCCCGGGGAATGAACCCAGGACCTCCCATATGGTAGATGGGAGCCTAGTTGCTTGAGCCACATCCGCTTTCCCGTATTACTCTTTATTTTCTTCCTTTTTTATATTTACGTTTTGCTTACTTTTCTTTCTCCTGTCCTGTCAAGGTGGACTTTTCCTAGGTTTAAAAATTTAGTTTATTTCTCATTCCACAACTTGTCCTGTGGAGTTCCACTCCTGTGGCTTTAACTATTGCCTCTGTACAAATGGTTCCTAGATATATATTTTTGTAGACATCTTTTCTCTCTTGAGCTTCAGGCTGCTATAGACTATAAGCTCTAGGAGAGCAGGAGTCATGTCTGTTGTAAAACTTTCAGAGCCAAATTTATGTTCTTAGCCAGGTGTACATATCCAGCATCATCGTGGAGGTAGACTCAAAGGCGGGCCTTGTTATACAAAGTGTGGGTCCCCAGCCCAGCGACAGAAGTGTCAGTGGGGAGCTTGTTGGAAATGCACAGTGTCAGGCCCTGTCCCTTACCTATGCGATCAGAATCTGCAGTTTTACAAGACCCTGTGGTGATTCACATGCATGTTAATGTTTGAGAAGCACTAGCTAGGAGTTTCTGGGGTTAGGGCCAAAATAGAAATCAAAATAGTCCTTTAGCGCTGTCAGAACTCTTAGACCTCCAAAATCCCTGCCGCATAACTTGAAGGAGACATTTAGAACATGAAAGTAACTAAAGGGATTACAAGTTGGTAATGTCAAACGTAAAAGAATCTTAGCAAAGCCCTTATATGTTGTTTGATTGTGAGGGAGCCATAAAGGTTTTGAGGAGGGAGTAGCTATAATATGTGTTCCAAATTAGATGGATTATCTCGATATGTGAGTGGGCCGTGTGTATGTGGACAATCTCTATGAAACAGCAAAAAATTTGCTTTAGAACTACAGTTACTACTAACCGGCTTGCTCTCAGACAATAATTAGCTAATGAGTTAAGCTGCTTATGTATAGTCGCAGTTTGAGATAATAAAAAGCAGTATCAGCAGGAAAGGTGATGCTTGTTTGCTGTAGGTCAGGGGCATTTGTGCTCTCCTGATTTAATGTCCTGTCAAGCTGTCCCCACACTGGCAGCAGTGTTCTTGTGCATAGATTTTCGTAAAGGGCTTCTGGGGGAGCAGGTATGGATCAGAGATTAACCAATGATTTAAAGTCTGTTAGTTTTTGCTGGATGAGAATAAACATGATGGCATGGATAGCTGTGCTTAAAACCCTTTCACCTATTTTGCTTGTTGATTTTATTATTGATTATTGAAAACAGATTCTCAGATTTGAAATGATGGGCAGTGTCCTCCAATTGTGAGGAGATAGAGGATTTTCCTTTTTAAAAGCTTAGTAGCTGGTATTTTTGTCCTTTCTGAAGGAATTCAATCGGAGGAAATAAGGCTAAGAAGTTCGGTAAAGATAGGTGTACACTTCCTAAAACTTGTGGCAGTGAAAATGTGTCTATCCTTAGTCGGTAGGAAGGATGTGGCTTTTTTATTGAGTTATCATCTGTCATATGACAACCTTAGAGATTATTTCAGTCTGTAGATTGGAGGCATCCTTCTAGGTAAGAATTGATTCATTCATTTTTCATTTATATAACATATGCATTGCATACCTGTTGTGGGCCAAGCTCTGTTTCAGGCACTGGGGTACAAAAGCAAACAAAACAGAGCGTGGACTCTCCTAAAGCTTACATTCTAGTGAGGGAGATAGAAGATAAAAAGAAACGATAGCTTGTGGTAAATAGACACAAATGATGTTAATTGTGTCACATTGCTAACCACACATACAAAAGAATTAACTCAAGTAGCTGACTTAGCCTGACTGAACACCTTCATCGGAACATGGTCTAAATAAAAAAGAATCTTGAGGTTTATTTAGTAGGTTTGTTGTCAGCAGTGGTATGGGTATAGTAATTCTGAATGCATTTTGTTTTTATTGTAAGATGGAGCAAATGAGAAAACACATTGATGTTCTTAGGACTCAGGTGTTTTACTCTGGTGGAATGGGGACATGCATTTATGGAATGGGGAAAGATGAGAAAGAATTCTGTTGTGTTGGATTTGAATGGGAGTTCTCAGCATGAACTCACAATTTTTAATAAATCTAAAAACCATATGTGTGCTGCCATATAATATACACTTCCTATGTCTGCCCACTGGAAGAGTCCAAAAGCAGTGACACCGCAGTACCAAGGAGCACATTTAATGCCCAGATCTTGGTTTCTAAATGCCAGTCCTTCTCTAAAAGAAACCAGGGCTCTTTGGACATTTGGCTGATGTCAGATGTAGAGCAAGGTCAGTGTAAGGTGAGCTTGGAATATCTTCTTGTGTCAGAAAGCAGGCAGGTGTGCCAATATCAAATATTTAAAGGAACATATCCAAAGGAGGAAGAAACAGGCCTAAAAGGGTTCCCATTGACCAAAGCTAGGGTAATTTGACCATTAAAAAGAATAATGCTGGCAGTGCATTAGAAAACATTGAATAGAACATCCATGAAGCCATAGACTCAAGAAAAATCTTGGGGGAGGGAAAAGCTTGGGTTTTAGAGGAATGAAGGAATGATAGAAAATCACCATGTTGGAACCACCACACTGTGCTAATAAAGGAATTATCCTGGTAGTGTGAGTTATGGATCTTTATCCAACTGGCTATTCAGTTGTCAATATTATTTATTCATTTTTACCCCTCTTATTTGGAATGCTACCTTTGTCATTTACTGTATTTCTGGCCGTCCTGTTCTGTTTTATGATCTCTTTACATATGTTCCACCTCTACATTATTTTGATTATTAGAGTGTTATATTGCATTTTAATATTTAATGGCGCTCCTCTCCCCCTCCTCTGCCATTGCTCCTCTCTTTTCAATGTCTTTTTGGCTCTTTCTGCATGCTCATTTTTCCACATGAACGTTTGAAGTTGTGTGTCTAATTCTGGTATTTTTATCTGGATTGTATTGAATTTATAAATTAGGGAAATATTTATATTGTTTCTTCCTATCTAATGTCTTTCTATTCTAGTTCACTCTTCTTCTTCTTCTTCTTCTTCTTCTTCTTCTTCTTCTTCTTCTTATTATTATTATTATTATTATTATTATTAGGAGAGTTTTTAAAAAGTTTCCTCCATTAGGTGAAAACAAGTACCTCACTTGTTTTGTACTTAAAAGTATTTATGTTAGAAGTGATAAAAATAATTGCCTGCTTATGATGTAAGCTTTACACGTATAACATCATTTGATTCTCAGAGCAATCCCCAGGAATTTGGGACTATTACCTTCCTGTAATAGAGTAAGTAACTGAGGGTCAGAGGGTTGAAGTAATTTGCCTAAGGTCACAGAGGTAGTGGCAGACTGGGATTTCAGCCCAGCTCTAGGACCTGAGAGCCTGCATTCTTCACCTCTACCCTTAGATTGAGATCACCTGGAAGCCTCCGAGGCACTTCAGATTCTTTGTAATTCAAAACCAAACTCATGAACTTTACCCTACCTCCACTTTCACCATGGTGTTCTTGTGTTGCTCCCTGTCTCTTCGAATGTCATCTCCTTTCCAGTTGCTGAAGCCTGGAACTGGGTAGACATTCCTGAGCCCTCCTTCCCCTATCCCCTCAAGCCAGTCACTTACTAACTCATCTCAAAGACCTGCTGAATAGCCTTTGACTCCTTTCACTCCCCTTCATTTTTACTACTACCTCCCTCAGCCAAGCTGTTATTACTTGCCTGGGCTACTGCATTAGTCCCACAGCTTCTGTCTAATCTTTCTCTCTAATCTAGGCGTTCTTAACCTGGGGTCCACGGACCCCCAAGGGATTTTAGGGGGTCCATGAGCTTGAATTGAAAAAAATCAACTTATCATCTTTATTTTCTCTGACCTCTAACTGAAATCTAGCATTTCCTTCACTTATGAATGTATGCAATAAATTACAGTAGTCGTCATTTCGTATCACATTACAGTTGTTGCATATCTCAAAAAATCGCTTACGCTCATCCAAACTTCGAAATTACAGTAGTTGTTAGACCCCAGTTCAAGTCCCAATTTCTTTGTTTAATAAGGACAAAATAGTGCCCACCTCTTGGGCTGTTGTGGGGACTAAATGATTCAGTATATATAAAGTGCTGGGAACAGTGCTTGGCTCATACTAAAGTGCTCAGTAAGCCGTAAGTATTGTCATTAGTACTGGGAACTGTCCAGGGTCATCTACCTTTTAATGTAGAGCCTGTACTAGACACTAGGTCTCTTTGGTGATTTTCTCCATACCGAGATTATTTGGAATTCTTGCAGACACACTCTACCCTGAGCTGAAGTTCATCTTTACACTTTCTTTGGGACATGGGTTTGCACAGTTTATTGCATAGAGAAGGCGTGTGCATTTTTGTTGTCTTTAACCTAACTGCAAATAAGGACCATACTCACCCCAACCCTCCACATGGTGGAAGGCATTTCTGATACATCATGAATATTTACGCTCTCTCAGGAGACAAGAGAGTTGAGTTCAGGCTGTATAGGACTTTGAATATCAAATTAAGGTCTTTGAACTCAAAAGTTTTAGAATTAAGAAATAATTAAAGGATTTTAGATGTAGATTTGGTTTTGGAAAAGCTATCCAACTGCAGCAGTTGGGAATGGGAGGCTGGTTTTAGATGCTGGTCTTATCAATTAGGGAGGTTAGGAGGGAGAGTTGGGTTTTGTGCAGGAGATAGTAAGCTTTGTTTTATATAGGCTGAGTTTGAATTGTTTGTTAGATTTCTAGATGGAAGTGCCCTCTATTTATTATATGTGTGGGACAGAAGTCAGGGGAGAAATCTGGGATGGAAATGTTGAAAACTTCGTAGGACAACAAAAATAGTAGAGGAGTTATTAACAATTGGTATGATAGCTAACAGCCAGCAGATTCTACTATAATTGTTTGTGACAAGGTTGTGTTAGTTGTTATTTCTGAATGTACTTGAATACAACAGAACCACATTTCTGTAGCTACTTGAAGATGACCAAAGCACATTTTAAAATAGTGTTCTGTAATTGAGAATTTTCATTAATAAGCCCTCCTTCCAGTTAGTCTGGCTGAAAGACAGTTGGGCATATTATCATATTGTCTTTCAATATAGTAAAATATAGCAGATTACCTTGGTGGGGCTTAAGGAGAGATAAATTAGAGGGGCTCCAATGTCATAACGTTCTTCTCCCCTAAAACTGCTGAAGGAAAGGGTGAATATGAAACATTTTAGGGGCCGGCTCGATAGCCCAGTGGATAGGGCGCCGGCATACCACATGGGAGGCCCCGGGTTCGGTTCCTGGGGACCTCCCCTAGCGGGCAGACCGCCTTGAGAATGGCAAGCCGCCATGGGTGGGTCGGAGCCGCCGTGGGCAGGGCAAGAAGCTGCCACGGACAGGGCAAGAGCCACCACGGGCAGGGCAGGTTGCCCGCGGATGGAGCGCAGCCAGCCACCCGCGAACTGAAAGCCGGCCGTGAACGGACGCAGAGACCGCCCACAAGCGGGGAAAGCCGCGCCTGCGCAGTGTCCACTCTCGGCGCGTCGCCGCAGCGGGGGGAAGGGGAGATATGTAATAAAATAAATAAAATCTTTAAAAAAAAGAAACATTTTAGTTAAATTTTGTAAATATGTTATAAATACCATATTCTGGAAAAATATACCTATCTTAGAAGCTAAATAGATGAAATAAAGATGACACTCTTAACAGTGAATATCAGCGAGGTAGAAGATTTTTCAAGTCCGAGGCCCTTGGTAAGGAAATGTGTGTTGTGGGAGGCTGTGTACCCTAAATACCTCACTAACACAAGTGCTTGTGCTTTTTTTGTTTTCTCCCTTAACTAGGAATTGTGGTGCTTGGAATAAACAGAGCTTATGCCAAAAATGCACTCAGTAAAAATCTTATAAAAATGGTGAGTGTAAAGATAAAACTATTTGCTTCTAAAATTAAGGCAAAATGTTGACCTAAAACTGAAAATGATTTTTCCCCCTTACCCTTTCTATTTCTATTTAGCTGTCAAAAGCTGTGGATGTTTTAAAATCCGATAAGAAAGTGCGGACCGTAATAGTCAGGAGTGAAGTCCCAGAGATATTCTGTGCTGGTATGTAAATAAATTTTATTACAAAATTAAATTGTAGTCTAGTTTTTCCTCAGTAATATCCCATTTTCCATTAAAGTACTCTGTGGTTTAGAGTCTATTACAAACAATTCCTCTTTGTTTTGTGCTGTCTCACAAGGAAAAAATATCCTTTGTCTGTTAGCATTAGAAAGGAAATTTTGCAACATGTGGATTTTTTTGAAAGTTGAAAATAAATACTTTGAGCCATTAAAATATTTCTTTGTGGTACATGAACAACATTGGTGAAACATCCATCAACTGGGAAGAAAAATTTGGGTTTTCTAGAACCTACAGCATTGTGTCTGTACTTAACTTTTTGCTCAAAAGATATTTTAATTGATTAGTAATAGCTGTCCCTGTTACAAAGGATGACGTCCAGGCATTTGCTTTGAAGATTGGTGTTTGCAGTAGTATTGTTATCTACAACAGAGAAAGACATATAACTAATTCACATTTTTTTTCAGTTTATGCTGTATCAGTAAAAGCTAAAGATTAAGTTGGCTTGCACATTCTTCATAAAGAACTATTTCTAAGCCATGATATTGAATGAATCTCATTGAACTATTAAAAAATGTAGATGATCAGGATTACAAATGCTGATAAAGTGCAGTATCATAATAATTTACTAATAACCACAGGAAGATAGAAGTCTATTAAAGCATCAACAGATAATTCTTCAGTAAAAATATAAATGGAGTAACTCTTAGGTAATCAAATATTTGAGGGAACAGCCTACAATAATTTATTCATTAAGCACTTAGCACAATGCTGAGAACATTGGTGAATGTTTCTAGATAGAATGTTTTTAGAGGGTCTTAATTGTGGCCAATGTTCTTGTTTCTTTCTTGAGGGCCCTCATTTATTCAAGCGTCAAACTATGGTTTAACCTTAAAATACTGGAGATTTTTATGATATGTAAGAATGTATGGTATAAATGAGATATTTTTTGATGTTTGATAATGTTTTATTACTTTCTTAAGACATAATATAACACACTTAAAAGGATTCATTTTAACTCCAGTTTGGTCTTCAAGAGTGTACCAAGTTATTACCCTAAAATATCTGTGGCATTGCACGGCATAGGCTTCTGTTTTTACACTTGACAAATGTAAATTCTGTCTACCTTGTAGGGCTGTTGGGAGGCTCAGATGAGACAGTGAATGTAAAGCACAGCCCAAATTCAGTAAATGGTAGATGTTAATAGATTTTATAAGGGTTTTACATATATTTTGAATTATGTTTTCTTAAACCATATGGAAAGGTATACCAAGAGAATTAAGATTCTTATATTTTTAGCTGTAAGGAGCAGGTGAATATGGTCTTTATGTGAGAAGTCGGTGCTCAACCACTGAGCCATATCAGCTCCCTGAATATGGTCTTTAGGCGAATGAGTCTAGCGCCATGACTGATGGCTGAGTTCTTCTGGGGGCCTGTGAGTAGCTTATTGGGAAGGTGGTAGACAGCTTCAGGGGCTTTTTTTTAGGAAGGCCCAATTATGTGACTCTTTGAGGCGTGGCAGTGATATTGTGAAGGCAGAATAACACTTTAATAGTGTTGTTGATAGTACTAGCATTACTATCTTTCTATTGATAATAGAAGTTCTTTTGCTATTATCCTACCATGGATGGGTAGAAGAGTCAGGTGAGGGTGAGAAGTAATGAAGAGGCCAGCAAACAGGCTACTGAAAGGATGGGAACCATTGAAGGGTTTTGAGCAGAGAATCAGCACGATATGACTTAGGTTTTGATAGTATCACCTGACTGTTACAGTAGGTGAGCAAGTGTAGAAGCAGGCGCAAGAGTAGAGCTCAGTGACACTAGTCCAGGTGAGGTATGAGGGTGGCCTGGACTAGGATGGTAGAGTGAAGGCAGTGAAAGGTGGGTGAATTTTGGATATGTGTTTAAGATTTGCTCACAAATTGGATATAGAATATGTTGGAAAGAGAAAGCAGGGATCCAATCCTGGACTCCAGGGAGTTAGCCTGAGAAGTTAGAAGGGTGTAATTGCCATCAACTGAGGCAACAAAGACTGCAGTGAAAAGCAGGTTTCTGGGGGAAGATCAGTGGTTGGCTTTGGGACATATTAAGTTTGAGTTGTCTGTTAGACATCCAAGTGAATATGTCAAGTAAGCTGTTGTATTTAGGAGTCAGTAGTTTCGAGGGAAGGTCTGGTTTAGTGACAAAGTTTTGGGAATCATCACTGCATAATTAACATTTAAAGCCATGACTCTAGAGGGGATCACTGGAGGCATGAGTGTAGACAGAGAGGAGGTGCATTGCTGAGCCCTGAGCTCAGCATTGAAGGCCTGGAAGAAGAGGAAGAGGAAGAGGGACCACTGAGGGAGGATGGAGAAACCATGAGAGTTTGGAAGCCCAGAGAGGAGACTGTTTCCAGGATGAAGGCATAATCAGTGGTATCAAATTGTCAGTGGGTCAAATAAAATGATTTGCCTGTTAATTTTTGGATTAAGCAAGGTAGAGGTCAATGGTGCTCTTGATAAAGGCAGTTGCAGTGAGATTGGAGTGAGAGTGGCA
>PVKH010037368.1:0-11473 GCA_004027955.1 Chaetophractus vellerosus | reverse complement strand
GGCACAGTGCTAGGTCATCATTAGCAGAGTTTACAGTAGAACCACAAAATGAAATGAAAATCCATCATGGCCTTGGGACTACCTACAGCTGCAGATGATGTGGTGGGTGGGTCCTGGTGTTATTGTTTTCCACTGAGCATGGGCGGCACCTGTGACTTACAACCAATAGAATATGGCAAAGGTGATGTGATGTGGCGTCCACGGAGACGTCATATAAAATAGTAACTGCTGTCTTGCTGGCAGACTCCCTCTATTGACTCTCTCCACGGTTGGTGTTGAAACAAACTGCCATATGGAGGGCAGGTAATCACAGGCAGATCCCAGCGAAGTGGATACTTTCCTGATGGCCCATGTCTTGACTGCATCCTTGTGAGAGACACTGAAGCTATGGGGCCTCGCCAAATTGTGCCTGGATCTTGACCACAGACATGGAAATAACTAGCAATAGAAACTAATAGAGATTTCTAACAGCCATTGAGGGCTGCTATTACTTTTGCAGGCACGATAATATACTATTATATAATCAAATAAGATAAAGAAAATTTTGCTTTATGCACAGTTTTATTTTATGCTGAATATCCCAAACTTCCCCAAACTTATCTTATTCTGTTATAATAAACCATAAGTGAAATTATGGAATATCAAAACACACTTTACAACTTTGTAAAGTTCTCAGGTTAAGAAGTAGCACATTGTCAGAGGCTTCCTACTAAACCCCACTCCCCTTTCTTGCCACTAACAATTACCATCCCCTTGATTTTCCTTGAAGTTTTATCAACAGTGTATGCATTTCTACACAATTTAATTCCATCAAGTTTTTAAAAACGTTGTAAGATTTTGTATCCACTTGTGACTTGTTTCTTTACCTCAACCTCATATTTGTGAACCCATCTAGGTTGATGTGTTTAACTCTAGTGTGTTTATTTTCCTTGATTTCTCTTAGCCCATTGTATGAACCAGTCAATTTGTCCTTCCCAACATCCCTGGAGATCTGGGTTGTTTGCAGTTGCGGCTCAAACACACAAAGCTTGTACCATGAGCATTTTTCTATCCTGGTCTCCTCGTGCATATTGGCAAGTACAAAACTGCTGAGCGGTAGGGAGGGTTTTTCAACTTAACTAGATGAGAGTGAACTGTTTTCCCAAAGGACTGTGCCAGCAGGGGAGGGATGGTGTGCCTCTCCTCACCGGCAACCATATTTGGTGTCCTCAGACTTCTTCAGTTTGCCAATCCATTGGGTATATAGAAATAACAAATCTCAGTTTAATTTCCATTTCCCTGGTTACTAAACAGGTTAATTGCTTTTCATATATTTAATTGGCAGGTGAATTTCCATTTTTACTATTTTTCTTTTAGGTTTTCGTCTCTTGTTTGATCTACTAAAGTTTTCTAAATATTCTGGATACTAAGCCTTCATTGGTTTTATATGTTGCAAACTTTATGAGTTGTCCTTTCACTTCTTTTATGGCATCTTTTGATTAAACAGTTCTTATTTTTAATGTTATCAAATGCATCAATATTTTGGTGGTTTGTCCAATGGTTAAGCCTTTTCTATAACGGTATAATTTTATTTTAGACATTTAGATTTCTAATATATTTGGAACTGATTTTAGTGCTTAATGTGAGGTAGAGATCAAATTATATTTGTTATTAAAGTCCCGGGATCATTTACTGACTAGCCTATCCCCTTTCCCACTTCTCTGCAATGCCACCTCTACATCAGGTAGCTATAAAGTTTCAAACATATTATATATACATAGATAGTTTACATGTTTCTGCTAATATTTTTGTTTGGTTTCAAACAGAAATAAATATTATAATTTTTATATCTAATACTTAGCATGTCTTTTAAGATCTTGAGAAAAGCGTGCTATCACAATGTAGCTCTCTAGTATAAGCCTACTTTTGGACGATGAAATTACGGAAGGAAAGGATTGAAGAAATGTCTTCATTGCTGTAAAAGTCATCATGGAACTAAATTCACATTTCACTGTTTTTCAGATTTTCCTGTAAAATATTTCTAGAATCTATCCTCAAGATAGAACACATTATTAAAGAGAATAATAATATAGTCCTACTACTTTTCTACTTAGGAAGAAAAAGGAATTCTGCCATTTCTCGGATTCATTGAATTGCCAGTTGCTATTAATTCAGAGCATATTTTTCCTCAACTCACACATGCAGGGATCCTAGTAAGAAGAAAAAATAACCTTGCAATTTTATGTATATTATGTAAAGGCAGATTATGATATTTTTCATGATCTTTCATGATTCAATTAATTTGAAGGATAAGGGATGAATTACTTCTTTGGTTACAAGAAAATATATCTCTATGTAAAATTGGACTCAATTACAATTACCATCATTAACAAAATTCTGTAAATCTGTATAATTTTGTTGTAGCTTTCTTATGCTAATAGCCATGTAAATATGGTAACAGATGGTGATATTGTTCAGTAAAATGAATATGCATTAACATATGCATCCAAATTTTTCTGGCAAATGTAAATTTTCATATTCTCTTTAAATTTAATGGTTAATATAAAACTTTAGTGGTAAAGTTAATATATTTGGAATAGAGGCAGTATATTTGCAGAAAATTTGTGTCTATTTACATTACTTAGGTATATTTTTCATGGAACCTATGGTAAATATATTAATCTTTCCATTTATAATCCCTTGATTTTATTGTTGATTTTTTAAAATAGATGTATTTTGACAGCCAAAAATATTTTATATGTAATATACATGTTTACTTCCCAAACCTGAATTTTACAAATCAATCCCTAATTGCAATGAGATAAACTAACTTACTTGCTATGTTTTCTTGAGGTAAACTGATAAGTTTACCTATATTCATGGTGTCCAGATACATTTTTCCTAAGTCATTTTGGGAACAGTAGTGTTCAGAGTATGTTTGTTAGACCCTTATTTTTCATGATACGTTTATATATTGTGAATTCTATTTTATTTATTGTGCATATGTATCTATATATTTCAAATTCAAGTTTTGTTTTCACACTAGATGCTGTACTCAGAAATAAACATAAAACAAAAGTCAACAAATGCTGGCTTTTGCTATGCTGAAAGCTGAAGAAGTCTGATGTATTGCATTTCATTCCGTTTGTAGTAGATAAAAAACATAACACAGGAAAACATTACTTATGTGAGAATCTGAAGTCTGAAATATATTTACCAAAATGCTTTAAAATACTGAATCCCATGGCTAAGTAAACAAACAATAACACGTAAACAAAAAGTCACAAAACTGAGCTTATCATATATTCATGTTTATCTTAGCATGCTAATATTCATGAAAGAAAAATTTTGCCTTAAATCATGTTGCATATAATTAGTAGAAGTCCTTTGGGCTATTTTATTAGAAATGTGTATGTTCTTTATTATATTTTTACAAAAAAAATAGGAAGAATGTACTTATTTTGATGAATAAAAATGGAAAAGAACCCAGAAATTTCACTCCTAGATATGTACCAAAGAGAAATAAAAATTTATATTCATAAATATACTTGAACAAGATGGTTCATAGTAGCTTTATTCATAATAGCCCCAAACTGGAAGCAAATCAAATGCCTATTGCCAGGTTAGTAGATAAACAACGTGTGGCATGCTAACACAATGGAATACTTACTCAGAAACAAAATGGAATCCCATACTGATCCATGAGATAACATAAATTTAAAAACATAACTTCGAATTAAAGAAGTATTACACAAAAAAGTACATCTGTGATGATATCATTTTTTGACATTCTAGAACAGGCAAAACTAACCTAAGTTGGCAAAAACAATGAGAATAGTGGTTGCTTGTGGAGGTAGAGACTGACTGGGAAGGGGCATGACAGAACATTCTAGGTTAGATCTATATCCTGATAGGAATTTGAGCTACAAAGGATGTGTTGAGAAAATTTACACTTAAGATTTGTGCATTTTGTTGCAGGTAAATTTTATCTCAAAAGTAAAAACAAAAACAATGTTGACATCTGTTATGTGCATACTGAAATATTTAGGCAGAAGCACACTGATGTAGGAAATTTATTTGGGGATGTGTGAAAAAATCCAAAATTGATTGATGAGGAACAGAGTAATAGACAACTGAACATGTAAGTGATTGGGTAAGTATATAAAAAATGATATTTATAACAACTAGGTGTTATGTATACAGGTTCACTGTAAAATTCTTTTAATTTTGTGTATGTTGAAAATATTATATATTTGAACAAAATGAGATGGATATCAAGGAGTTCTGCTACACATGGAGAACAAATGTTTTCTTCCTCCTTGTGGTATACAGACCCTAAAGCCAACTTACTATAAAAACACTACTGGCAACTATACATTTTGCAAATATTTTTTTGTCCCAGCAATACAACCAAAATATAAAAGCACAGAGTCTAAAAGTTTCAGAGG
Organism: Chaetophractus vellerosus; assembly: GCA_004027955.1. Taxonomy (NCBI): domain Eukaryota; kingdom Metazoa; phylum Chordata; class Mammalia; order Cingulata; family Chlamyphoridae; genus Chaetophractus; species Chaetophractus vellerosus. Next base: position 7,046 of record PVKH010037368.1, on the reverse strand, counting down.
TTTCACAGATATTAGAAATTATTTAACTAGAAGCTCATGGTCATAATATTTAATAGGGAATTGCTACATCTATTATGATATAATGGAGGTGGAACTGAATTTAGTGTTACATAGTCATGATTTCTTTTATACTGGTGAAGACCTTTTATTTGTTTGGTTGTGTATTGGTTTTGGACCAGGGGGAGTAAGACAGAAAGAAAGATTCAAAATTAGAAGAATATGATACATGAAACAACCCTAAAATAATAGGTAAATACAATTTTGCTTACAAACTATCTGCCTTAATCTTAATAATGTAAGATTAAGAGTTTGTTTTTAAAAATTCAAATGAGTAGAATAAATTACATTTAAAATACCTAATGTAGAATGTCTATTTTTTTAAAGCTGATGTCAGTGTATCAGTGTTTCTTCTTTTCAATATCTTCTCACAGCAGCAAAAGTGTTGTTATTGAACATTCAAGTTCATTACCATACATATAGGTGCCAGAGCAAAACATGAGTCCATTCGGAACAGGCTGTTCTTACAACACTGTGTTTTAAAGACTCTATGTGATCATTCACCTCTTAATTCTACTGCTGGATACATCACTTCCTTTCACCATCTACCTGATTGTATTTGAAAATTATTTTAATTCAAATGAATAAAAAAGAATAACTACCATCTTTTTAGAAAACGGAGGGCAGAGGTGAGAAACAGGGAAAAGGTAATTAGCTTTTCCTGATCTTACAGCATGCCTGGAAGGGAAAGTCAGTTTTACCTGATTACCAAGGAATCAAGCAAGCCATCAAACTTCTTCCAAAAAATTACAGAGCCCGTGCTGTCATTTCAATACCCTTTAGTTTTACTCTGCTGCCAAATCAGACATATAATAACCGAGAAGAGGGACCGGCTATAGCCCAGTGGATAGGGCGCCGGTTCACCACATGGGAGGCTCCAGGTTCAGTTCCGGGGACCTCTCCAAAGCGGGCAGACCCCCTTGAGAAGGGCAAGCTGCTGTGGGTGGGACAGAGCTGCCATAGGTGGAGCGAAAAAAGCCACCACGGGCAGGGCAAGTCAGCCGTGAACGGAGCAGAGCCACCTGCGCGGTGATCTGACTTGGCGCATCGCTGCATCGGGGGGAGACAGAGCAGACACAGAAGAACGCAGAGAAATAAACACAGCGACAGCAAGCAGAAAGGGGGGCATATGTAACCAAAAAAAAAAAATGTGAAAAAAAACAACAACAACCGAGAAGCAAAGAGATTGTTTAGACTATAAAGGTGAAGTCTGGAATCTATGTGCAAAAGCAAATATGGTGACAAATTTTTCCATAGATTTTTTATATCATTTTACATATCCATAAATAACAATTTTTACCCGAGCTTTATGAAAGACAGAACATTTTTTCCCAGCAAAACGCATTTCAGTATAAACTTTATTGTGATGCTCGTATCAGTTTCTATTACAATAAAATTCAGCAATATGTTTGACTTAACCATTTTATTTATTGTCATGGGTTAAGATAAAATGGGACGCAGTTGCCTCCCTCTTTTCTTCTTGGATGACATTAGAATTGTAACAGCAAAGAAATTCTGAGAAATGGAACTAGCATCGAAGAGGCAATGATTCTATGAAAATGTTGGCAGTCAGACTCTCATAGGATAGAGGTACCATAGAGGAAGACTGAACTTCTCTCTGCACGACATCACAAGCAGCAGAAAAACATGAGCAGATATCTTCACTCTTTCTCCAGCAGCTGCAATAGTCAATAGCTCTGGGTTAGGTCTTGTGCAGTAAGAAAAGTGTGAAGAAAAGTAAACCAAACTGATCTTAGAAGCCTGAACACTCCCAAGGCACCAGTGTGAAATATTCGAATCATATTATCGTATATTATGTGATTAATGAATGGCCATAAATACTATACCCACATCAGAGGTGGGAAAGAAAATGCCAAAGAAGCCCACATATGCAGCGCCAGTCAGTAATTGTTTGCTATGTCAATAAAAGAACTCAATAATCTTTTGCACACCCTGCTGCAAGTTTTGTGTTCGGAATCCAACCTGCATCGTCATTCAAAGTAGAATTGTGCCTACTTAAAAGAAAACAAGGACTATCATCTTATTCCAATGACATGGTACGCGTGCACACACACACTAATTCAGGCAGAGATCACAAAGCCAGTTTCAGGTTTTGCCAAAAAAGAGAGTGCCGTATTTTCTCTCCATAGACTGTCGTTTTGCAGGCTTACCATTTTAACCGTGAGCTCCTTGGCAGCAGGGGCTGAATCTATTTTTCAATCGTGCCTGGAGTGCAGGGAAATATGCTTTTTAATCCATGGGTATTTTCCGTTTGCTAATGAACTTAAAACAATCTGCTGACCTTTCCTCCCCTCATCCATTATTTTCCCTTCATCAATATTTCTATCGGTTGGTAAATCTCTCCCGAATCCTAAGTGCAACGCAAATACAAAATGGACTGTTTACTGAGCAGTTTTTTAATTATAGGAGCAGTGACCTTCTCTGAAACATTTTGGAAAATATGTTGACTTCCAGATGCAAATGTTGGAAGTTATGGGGTGACGTCAGCAGGGGAGACTGTGTGTGCTGAGGGTCAGGAGTACAAAGGAGCACAAAAGGGAGGCGTTGATGGACGGGATCCATTGGCACCTCACCGGGAGTCGAAGCAGTTGGGTAGGAGAGGAGCGTCCAAAGAGAAGATGAAAGCTGGCCCTCAATGCACATGGCGACAGGGCCCCCAATCATTCTCCAAACACAGCCACAAGGGAGTGAGCCAACCTATTTCAGAGTTTATTTGGGCTGCAGAATATTTTTCTTACACCATCTAGTAGGGCATATATTACATCGTCCTTTAACTACTTTATTGTAGGTCTCCCTCTCCCATTACTCTTTGAGTTTTCAAGGCCAGATAACAATAATTCAATAAACGTAGTACAGAAAGAAGGACAAACAAAAGGGAAGGGAGGAAAGGTTTATTCCTCTGCTCCCCTCAACATCAAGCGTGTCTTTGAATTCCCTAAGTGGTGTATGAATTACTGAGTCTTTCAGTTTCTGATTTACTTTCCCCAGTCTCCACTGCCCTCGGCAGATGAGGGTATCACATACAAACCATAGTTCATATTTTTATTCTTCAATATCTTGTAATAGGAGATAAAGAAAAGAGATATTACCTCTAACATTAGTAGCCATTACCCTTCCTAACAAGGAATATTAAAGAAGAAAATAATCAGATCAAGGGCATCACATATATGACTGTACAATTTGTAATTTATCATGCTCACAAGAAAAACGTGTTCTATTTTTATTTATAGAGACATTGTGTCACAGAAGAGATTTCTCAAACCATAATAATTAATGGAATATACAGATTGTCCAGCTTGAGCATGAATTATTGAAACATGAAATTCAATGTAATTTGAGAACACTTATTTTGGTATTTTTGCAATAGCAAAAGAATAAGAAAGGTAACACAATCACTAGTCACTTAAGTAAATGCCAGAAATATTAGATTTTGTGTGAAAGGTTGGCACATAGAAAACTGTTGAAATGGTGTGTCTACACATAATAGAGCCTATGCCACAAACGATGCTTGCACTTGGGCAAACGTCCCACGTGAAGACATTCATCAGGGCTGAGAAAGGCAGAACAAGAGGGCTGGCCTCGTTTCTGCCATCTATTATGAGAACAGTTTTTTTTTTTCCACTGCAGAGATGAAAAAAGAAAATCCATATAAAATGTCACTGGCAATAGGGGATTAGCCCTGTTCCAGTAAAAAGTAGGTCTCCTCAGGGCTTGCTGAAGGCAAAATTGTGAAATAGGAGAAGCCAGTGAGCTGAGTGGGAAAATTCTTGGACTGAAAGTTAGAGAAATGCAATTTATTCAATTTCTGGAAAAAAATGACAACAGGAGTTTGTCTTAGACTTTTAACTTCTGGGTACCTCAAACTGATTATCTATAAAAATAAGTATCTCTGAATCCTCTTCTAATTATAAAAGACCTATAATTACACTCTGTCTCCTCAGATTCTATTACTCCACATAGCCTTATCTCTCCATGCTAGCAAGCAAACCCCCTTTCTAATTTCCAGTTATCAGCTTTCATGGTCTTTGCAGCCTTATGGCTGCTCAAATCACTCACTACAATTTTTCAATCCATAATTCCAGGTATGTCTTATGGTCTGAGATTGCTTTAATAACAATTGTCCTTGTATTCCTTCACTAAAGCCAAACCCCACAAATTTGAGGAACTAATCTGCATCCATCATTATTCCTGGGAAGTAGAAAATTAAGAAGCTAGGTCCATCATAGAATGTGGCATATACTAGGTGCTCAATCAATATCTATTAAATGAATGAGTTAATGGATACCTATGACAAATGGAACTAGGGTGACAAATTTGTAGCAATCCCACAAAGCAGGAGCTATCTAGTGAGGTATAAATCCATTTTCTAACTTTCCAAATGGTGTCATTTTGGAATACACACTAGCCCAAGGAAATTAATTGCTAGTTGTTGAAATTTAGGGAAATGTAGGAAAAACATTTTCAGGTAGTACAGCCTTTAAAGCCTTTCTCAAAACTCAATACTTAAGATACTATTTATTCCTCGAGAGGTGAGGTCACTCATTGAAGTCTTGAAGTTTTATACTCTCCTTCAAATTTATTCATTTCTTCCTAGTGCTATATAAACTAAAAATTTTCATCCCAGAGCATCCTTTTGCTTACATTGTTCAATAGAGTCCCTAAAAAGGCAGCACATGGATCCTATGAAAAGGTTAAAAGACTAAATAAAACTCTTCTTCTTTAAATCCTATGCAAAAGTTACAGCACTAAAAAAAAAAATTTCCTAAACTCTGAAAAAACAAAATAAGTCACACGATCTGTACATGAGAAGATTTAGTTTAAGTAAACACCAATTTTCATCAAACTCCTCCAAAAAATTGAAGAGGAGGGAATACCCCCTAACTCATTCTGTGAGGCCAACTTCATCCTCATACCAAAACCAGATAAAGATGCCACAAGAAAAGAAGACTACAGGCTAATATTCTTTATGAATATAGAGGTAGAAAACCTCAACAATTTACTAGCTAAACAAATCCAACCACATATTAAAAGAATTATACACCATGATCAATGGGATTTATCCCTGGTATGCAAGGTTGGTTCAACATAAGAAAATCAATCAATGTAATACAATACATTAACAAAACGAAGGGAAAAACCACACGAGCATTTCAATCGATGCAGAAATGGCATCTGACAAAATACAGCACCTTTTCTTGATAAAACACTTAGAAGACAGGAATAAAAGGTCACTTCCTCAACATGATAAAGGGCATATATGAAAAGCCCACAGCTAACATCCTACTAAATTATGAAAGACTGAAAGCTTTCCCTCTAAGATCAGGAAAAAGACAAGGATGCCCACTGTTACCTTGTGACTACCGTAATCCAACATTGCAATGGAAATTCTTACCAGAGCAATTGGGCAAGAAAAAGAATTAAAAGGCATCTAAATTGGAAAGGAAGAAGTAACAGCTTTCCTATATGCAGATGATATGATCCTATATACAGAAAATCCTGTAAAATCAACAACATAGCTCTTAGACCTAATAAATGAATTCATCAAAGTGGTGGGGTACAAGATCAACACCTAAAAATCAGTAATGTTTCTGTACATAAGCAATGAACAATCAGAAGAAGAAATCAAGAAAAAAATTCCATTAACAATAGCAACTCAAAGAATAAAATATCTACATTAAAACTAACCAAGGATGTAAAGGACTTCTACAAGGAAAACTACAGAACAGTGATAATAACCCTAACATACGTACATGTAATTTAAATTTTTTGAGTACCTACATTAAAAAGTATAAAAGGGAACAGGTACATTAATTTTAATTATATATTTTATTTGACACAATATATCCAAAACATGATCATTTCAGCAAGTAGTTCATAAAGAAGAAATACTAATACAATATTTTCATCCTTTTTCCCCCCATTCTTAGATAGGAATTCAACATGTATTTTACATTTACAGCACATCTCAATTCAGACAAGGCACATTTCAAATGTTCAATAGGCACATGGTTAGTTGCTAACACATTGATCAGGCAGACCCAAACAACACTTTTAAGGCAATTTTTAGTGACTGCAGTAAAACAATATTAGCTTCTGATTTGGGTGACATGCTAATATTCCATATTTTATTCACAAACAACTATAATGAATAGTCAGAGTAACCAACATTATCTACGGCTATTCTGAGAAATCACAGCCTTTGGACTTAAAGGGCTGAGCACTGATTCTAGCTTTACCACTTGTCATTTTGGAACTCATTAGTATTATTAATATACTTGTGCCTCAATACCCTAGCCTGCTAAATAAGCAGTCTTTCTGTTGCTGCAAATTCAGACCTTGTTGTGAATATCAAATAAGAAAATAGATGTGAATTTGCTGGGGATTATAAAAATGCAATATGGAATCTAGAATTAAAATAGGAAATTTCTTGGATGAAGAACCACCTTAATGAATTTGCTCTTTTATGCTTTCGCTTCCAACACAGTTGTTTTTCAGGAATTCAGCATTGAATAATCAGAAACTCAATGGTTTGGGAGACAGGAAGAATCTGCTCTTGATTCTCCCAAAAGAACTCATTATGACCTTGTAAAAGTTGCTGAGATCTTTGATAAAAGGTAAATTAGTCAGCCAAAGGGGTTCTGATGCAAAAATAGAAATCTGTTGGCTTTTATGAAGGATATTTATTTGTGGTAAAAGCTTACAGTTACAAGGTTCTAAAGAGTCAATTCAATGGAGCGGATGTAGCTCTAGTGATTGAGCACCTGCCTCCCACATGGGAGGTCCTGGGTTTGGTTCCTGGTGCCTCCTGATAAAACAAACAACAAGCAAAACAAATGAGAAAACCAACTCAGGGAAGCCAAAGTGGCGCCGGCTTCACACATAAGACATCCTGGTTCAGTCCCCAGCCCCCAGTACCTAAGAAAAAGTAAATAAAAAAAAAAAAAAGAAATTTAAAAAAAAAAAAAAAG
>PVKH010037367.1:0-11471 GCA_004027955.1 Chaetophractus vellerosus | reverse complement strand
CCCACAAGCGGGGAAAGCCGCGCCTGCGCAGTGACCAAGTCTTGGCGCGTCGCCGCAATCGGGGGGGAAGGGGAGATATGTAATAAAATAAATAAATCTTTAAAAAAAAAAATGAACCATGCATTCAGTCTTGGGTATGTTGAGTGTGCGTGCCTTGGAGATATTCAAGTGGTGATGTCAGGTAGGTGTCTGGACTTATGGAGCTGGAGCTTAGAAGAGGGAAACTTTGGGTCTGTTCTCATATAGATGGTAAGATGCTGAGATTGCTGGGGAATAAGAAATAGAATAAGAAGTGGAGAAGGCCTAGGACAGTGCCTTAAAGAGTGCTGGTCTTTAGAGGTTGGGTAGGGTCCAGCCAAAAAAGGATAAGAAGGCATTTCCAGTTATGTAGGAGGAACTCAAAATCAAAGGCTTACAGAGGCTAAGGGAAGAGAGTGTAGAATGGTACAGAGGGATCAAGTGAGATGTCTATAAATGCCATTGGATTTAGCAACATGGAGTTAGTGACGTTAGTGGAATATTTGCAGTGCAAGCTAGATTGGAGTTGACTGAGGAGCAAATGCGAGGCGATGGAAGAGAGAACATTCGGACACGGTTATAGAAGAGCTAAAAACACAGGAAATCAAGGAAACTGGAATGTACTTTAATATAAATACTTGAGGTGCAGAGAAACTTCATTCACTTGCTCATCAAATATTCACTGAGCACCCTTTTGTGCCCGGTATTATGCTAGAGAAGTAAACGAGTCATGCACATAGCTTTTCTGTTCTTGTGTGGTCACTGTGATTGGAGATGTCTATAGCTCTGCACGTCAGTCACGAGTTTTGATATGTTAAAGTGTTAGTTAAGTCCATAGGTTAAAAAGCTGTTCTGTGTGGGATCCCATGGGAGGTGAAGACTCCCTTCATTGCCGTGCTGAAGTCTCTTTATGCCTCTGGATTACTGGGGGTTCCAAGTTGGTGAGGGGCCCTCTTCTGCTGCTGCCAGCCATTCTGACTCCAGAGCACGTGAAGAGGTGCTGCCTCTGCCACCAGGTGGAATAAGAGGAGCACCCGTGTGCTCCGGGCAGCATGGTTGCCTAGCAACAGGAGGAATGCTCATGTCCATCCTGTGGGAACAACATGTCCTTCAAGGTGCTTGGTGGTGACAGTGATTGCACGGGCCCTCTGTGTCAGTTTTGGAAGCTTTGGTTCTGAGGCTGAGAAGCTGGCCTGTTCTTTGGAAGCTGAATTTGGAAGAGAAAAGGGTGGTTATAGGTATAATCATCTGGCTACATAGATAAGTATTGAAAAACAGGATTTTGGTTTCTGGCTATGGCTTAAGCTACCAGAATAATGGGCTCCTGGCAAAGGATAAGATATATCTCCTGAAGACACAAAATAATGTGCCTAGCAAGCATATGATTCTCACTGAATTTGTGGAAGTGGGAGATAAATGCCCAGATAAATCTAAAAAGTTAAAAAAGACTAAACAGATTTTACAGAGGTTGCCAAGTGTGAAGTAGAAAGAACCACAGTGGAAAAGGTACACGGAACGAATGTGACGTTTTAACACGAGACAGTAATTTATCTCGTCGCTATTGTTGAGATTTGGAAATGTCATGCAAGGTGGTTCCTTTGTGGTTGCCAGTTGTCTTGGGAGGGCTTGTGCCTAATTCCATAATGCCACAGTGCAGATCAATAAATAGGCTTCATTGGGGAAACTTAAAGTACAAGGAGAGCAAAAAGGAAAGGTTTCCTCCGTCTCCCATCATGCCTTGGAGAAATGGGTAGGGGGCAGGGTGCCTTAGTGGGGATTTGCATTTCAGTGGAGAGACAACACCATGCCCCCATTGTTCTCTCTTCGTATAGAACAAGTGAGAGAAAGCAGTCCTGTCAGTGGGGGATAATCAGTCCACTTGGGGCCAGGTAGTTGGAAACCAGAGTTGTCTGGAAAGTCGCCTTTCCAGGCTCTGGAAACCTTGGGGCCCATGGAGTGTTGAGTCCCCCACTGAGAGGGGAGGAAGCCACTCCCCCCCATTCTATGGGAAGCTGAGTGTGTGTGCACCCCCTTGAAATTGTCCATGGTGGGAGTTTGTAATATTTATAAAACACTACAAACCAGGGCCTTTTTGCTCAGAGCCTTTTTTTTTTTTTTTTTTTTTTTTGCATATTTACTAGCACAACACTGCCCATATCCTTTGAACTTTGTCACCTCATTGTGTTCCTGCCTGCTCTCAACTACCCAGATCTGCATCTCTGTCTTCTGTGTTAGAGGAATTTTCTGGAAGTTCACTCTGCTCCTTCCCATGGGCACTGCAAGCCAGCAGTGCTGGAGAATTAACTATCCCCAGGACTGGCCCTCACTAGTGAATGATGATAATCTGTGTGTAAATATCTCTCTTGAGTCTCATATGGGATAATTTTTTAAACAAATACATTTATTGATACATATTAATACACTATAAGTCCATCCAAAGTGTATAATTTGGTATAATCACATAGCTGTGTATTCATCACTTCAGTCACTATTAGAGCATTTTCATTATTCCAATAATAACAATAATAAAAAACAAACAAAAACTCATCACCTCTCAATTTCGCTATACTTCCCTGTTGTACATAGCTGCTATTGTTTCTGTTTCTCTAGTTTATTTGCATTCATATTTTGTAAAAACAGTCTTATGTGTGCAATATTACCCAAATTCATATTTCACATGTGGTTTCACTGTTATACAGTCCCGTGTTACATTTTTTAGTTTTCCTTCTAATAATACACCTGACCTTAGACTTCCCCTTTTAACCGCTGTCATACCCATATAATAGCTCTGCTGGTTACAAACACTGTGATGTACTTTCACCATTTCTATTCATTTCCAAAGATTTACAAAAAACAACCTTTTTACAAATTCTGCACAGATTAACCCTAGCTTTCCATTCTCTAACCTCCTTCTATTTTCTGGTGACCTGTATTCTAATTATTAGTTAACTCAATATATTTAGTTCATAATAGCACAATCATATAGTATTTGTCCTTTTGTCTGGCTTGCTTCACTCAACATAATGTCCTCCAGGTTCATCCACGTTTTCATATGCTTTCCGACTTCATTACTTCTTACAATTGTATAATATTCCATCGTGTGTATACGCCACAGTTTGTCTATCCATTCATCGGTTGATGGATACCTGGGTTGTTTCCATATTTTAGCAATTGTGAATAACGCCGCTATGAACATTGGTGTGCAGATGTCTATTCATGTCACTGCTCTCAGTTCTGGTTATATACCTAGATTGCTGGGTCCCATGGCAAGTCTATATTTAACTTCCTTAGGAACTTGCCAAACAGTCCTCCAGAGTGGCTGTATCATTCTACATTCCCAACAACAGTGAATAAGCATTCCTGTCTCTCCATATCCTCTCCGTCATGGGGATAATTTGAGGCAAGTGTTTTATTCCATGTCCCAAAGTTTTCCCACAGGATTACTCTTCAGTTGCCCATTATGGTAGCTGAACTCACATAGTGCCCTTTGCTGACTGTCTTCCCTTTAACACTTCTTTCGTTTCTGTGCTGCTATTTCCACTACATTGCCTCAGGGTCTGCTTCTGAGGGAACCCATGCTAACAGGGCTGTATAGAAGAGCAGTGCTGTAGGAGAGATAGAAGCATACTGGAGAACTTTTGTGTCGGATTAAGAGAAGGGTCAGAAGTATAATATACTGTGAGAATCAACAACCATGCAGCCAGATGGTAGACATAGATGATGACTTTCTAATAGCTATCACAAAATTGGCACAAATGCAAGATAGAATGGTCCTGAGGAATTTCCACTGTACTTACCTAATTCTAATTCTTCTAAAAGCAGAGTATACCCACCTATAAAACACTTGCTAATAACCTATTAGAGATGTGTTCAGTGGTATGGGGATGAAATGATGAATAAAACATTGCCACTGGGTTCCAAAGCATTTATAACCTACCGAGGGATACCAGATATATACACAGAAATATTTCAAAGTAGAATATGTAAAGTTGCATGCAGCCAAGAGTGATTATAGCTCTTGGGAGAAAGAAAGAATGGTTGCATGAAAGCATCCTAGAGGAGGTGACATTTAGATTAGACCTTGAGAAGTAGGAAGGACTTGAAACAGGAAGAGATGTAGAGGGAAGGAGTTCTGGGCAGAGATAATAGTGAAAACAAAGACCTGGAGATGGGGAAGTGGAGAGACAATCCTTGTATTCATTTTCAGGGAAATACAGAGGTATATGGGAGCACAGAACCAGCTGAAAGCCCAGAAAAGCAGAGTAGGGGCAGATTGTGGAGGCTTAGTTGGAATTCTGTTAAATTACTGGTTTGTCTCCTAATATATTAAGTGTTCAGGATGCAGAGAAACTTCCCCGGCCAGAGACTCCAAAAGTATTTTATAAGACACAGGAAGGATGGAGCTCTCCAACCAGTAAATTCTAATTATAAATGTTAACTTGTTATAATAAGGCATAAAGGGGATGGCTCTCATCAGCCTGGATTTCAGAAGGTGTTTGAAACAGGTGGAAAGAGAGAGAGACACACATAACTAAGAGGCACAATCTGAAGACTACTTTGGGGAAGTCCAACCTTGTAATGAACTGAAGCTAGGAGGAAAGCTATGTGTGATAGAAGGTGGTGTTTGGCATGAGAAGGACAGTGAATAGGGTATTCAACTTGTGGTGGATGATATGATGTTGAAGGACGGTGGGGAAGCCAAACTGTTCAAGTGCTGTTTTCACCTTCTCCACCAAGAAGGTTATCCAAGTGAAAAGGGCAGAACACAAGTACCCTTAGAGAAGAGTTGAAGATCAAGGTAGTTAGAGATAGTAACATGACCTAGACACTGGAATTGAGCTTAGTTCTCTTATATTGATACACCGTTACTGAAAGACTTTGCTCATGTGGTCGCTGGTCATTATTTCTTTGTTTCATGGACAGAAGTACTATGAGTTCTTCTGATGAAAAAGAATTAAGAAACAATAGGCCATTTCAGTTGATGTTGATTCATTTGTAGATTCTAGAAATTCGGATGGCCTAACAGCAATCAAAAAGAGAGAGGCACATGGTAGCATCCAGCAAGGGTTCCCCCCTACAAGATATGTTAATTTAAACTCGCCCCCTCACCCCCACCTTTATTTATTTATTTTTTGGTAGTGAATTCACAACATGTTTAACATTGGCTAGGGTTCTTTAAAGGTACACTTGCCAAAATTAGGAAATATTTAGCTTCTTTTCCTTGTTATTAATTCACAGTCAGGACATATGGTGGTCTTCGTTTGCCAAGAACGTCCCCACAGGGCTCTGACATTGCTCTTTAGTGCTCACCCCAAATCCACTGCACCCTTGGCTGCTTATCCTCATTCTGGATTTGTTTTAGTCCTCATCAGTGAGAGAATATTTGCTGGCACACGTGAAGTCTTTTAAGAACAGGTGTCCCATTATATCCTCATCTTGTTAAACATCATTTGCACTAGGAGGAAACTGCAGTATAATAAAAGGCAAAGTGGCTTTTTACTGTAGTGGAATTCATAATGTAGTCTCAATTCAATTCAATTATAGTGTTTAGTCCCATGGATAGCCTTCACTGGAAATTCTATTTCCCATGAGGTGTAAATCTGGAGCTTTTCATAGTACGGTAATTGGTCTATCTCAGGACCCACCTACACAAAATTACCTGGATGGATGCTTGTTGAAATGCTGATACCTGGGTATTATCCCAGTCTCACAGGATCAGAATCCCTGGGGGAGCTAGAAATTTGAATTTTAACAAGCTTCTCAGGTGATTGGAAGTTTTAGTTATAAAAGTAAAACAACTGTTAGGAGAATTGTTTGGGTAATTGTTCTACCAAATACTCATCATTTGAGAAGTCATAATTATATTTAGTCAAGTTAGCATCAGTAGAGTGAGCCCATCTGTATATGTACCTAGATATGTCTGCCTTTTATCAACTCTAGTTTTTTATGCCAGGTCCTCAACTTAAGAATTTAGAATCAATATTCTCAAAAAAGTGAATCTACAAATCAAAAGCAAGTGTGCGCTAAGACTAGATTAAGATTAGTTTAGAAATCCTGTAGCAGAAAATAAGGAATACCACAGCTGCAAAGCATATTTAGTCCTTTGCACACTCCTTTTTCCAAACAATCTTTAGATAACTAGTCATTTAACTTTTCCCTATTCTTCTAGGCCTCAAGGCATTTCCTGTTAATTATTCACACCTGGACTTTTTCTTTATGCTTATCCTTGGAAAAATTGTCTCATGGTTGTATTGAAAAGAGTAGATTTATACTAAACTGCAAGAGATTTTATTTTAGGACTCATCGTACTAATTGCCATGTTGTAAAATATAAAGCATGACATTTTCCACTTGCCAGAAGAAATAGTACATAAAATTACAATTTAATGCTATACAGATAAGTTGTGCACCTATTCTTTCTTGTATAATTTACCAAATAATCATCAGATGCCATCTATCAATGTAAATGGCATTTAAGCTATATTCTCATTTAGTGATTCTTTTAATCGAAAAATTTTAGAAAAGCATTTAATTATAGCTTATTAGAAGAGCAACTAGCTGTGTTAGTACCTGAAAATTTTACTGTCACATCATTTAGATAACATTATTCTGTGAATTTCAATGTTAGCATTAGCACTTTTGGGTTTTATGAATTGGATTTTGAATGATGGAATAGAGATTGTTCTGAAAATGGACAGGAACAATGTCCAAATGTTCTTTTTGTAAATATAGAGATGGCTGGCCATATACCCCCAGTATCAAGTAGTATTTTATAAATATTTGGTTAATGAATGAATGCCTTAAGCGCAGCTATACACACTCACACATGCACGCGCACAGACAACTAGGACTGACCATAAAATAAATGAAAAAGTTTTTTCTTTGTCTTATAGTCATAGAGCTTTATGGTTAGTTTATTCATATGTAAGCTATTTGTGTAATATACTCAGAATGTAGTTAAATGAATTATTTGATTTTAGGAGAGTTGCTTATAATTAGAGTGTATTGAAATGAACATATGGAAATATCAAATGAGAACACTATGGAAAACCATTTTTTTTAAAAAATTGTAATATTTTACAACTACATTCAGTTCATATTTATTAGGAATTCAAACAATTCTTAATGTTGATTTAGTCATTCTACAAACATAATAGCGTTGCTTTATAATTCTAAATATAGAGATATATAATATAGCCGTGAGTCCTGGCAGTGTCACCCTTGGCATGTTCTTGAACAAGGACACAGTTGTTTCTAATATGGAAATATTTTGAAAATTTGTATAGTATATTATTGATGTTGAACTAGAGACAAAAGCCTGTTTTGAACACCTTGGGGGCACTAAGGAGTTATCCTGTGATTTGTTATATGAGTTCAAATTTTCTTTAGTTAATCTCAGTAAAAAACATATTTTAGGGAGATTGGGGAATGCTTCATGTTAAAAAAAAGTCACTATAAAATAAATAAAACAATTACAAGTTTTTCTAACTGCGTAAGAGCATTGAACACCCTGATTATATTGGGAAAAAACTCACACATATTTTTATTCTCTGGGCATCTATGCTTTTATTGTAAATATTTACCTATATATGTGCTAATGAGAATTGCTAGGCTTATTTTTCTCAGCCTGGGAAATCTTATCCATGCCTCAAAGGAAAAAAAAAAACAAAACAAAAACTTAGACCACCTTTAAAAGGTTGGAGGGTAATAAATCTCCCCAAATGCTTTCTTTTAAGGTTAATCTTGGCTTAAATTTTTAAAAGTTATGCTGAGTTATAGATAGGTACTCTTTCTTTAAAAAAGAAAGAACAAAAGGGTAAAAATTGCTGAAAACCTGAACACTACATTCCTATTCACATCACTTTAATAATTTATCGAGTACAGAGCCAACAATATGAAATTTTCATGTATGAGTATCATCCAGCCTCATATAAAAGTCACATGAAGAATAAGGTCAGACTTAAATCACAAATACCAGTACTCTCGCCACAGTTCTCTGAATTATAATAATCATAAAATTATTAATTATAATTAAAAAACTAAAGAGTTTTGGTTCTTAAAACAGTTTTATCATTGTTGAATTTTTAAATTCAGAATTTAATTGTGAAACTAAAAACCAGGTGATAAAAATATATCCTGCTTTAACTGCAGCTGGGACTAGAAATAGGGTAGAATGTTGTAAAATTATATTTTTCTTCTTTATGTTCAAAATCACTGGTTAAAGAATTTGTGTTTAGTATAGATTGGACAATCTTAAGAAACTTTCAAAAATATCATTCAGTACCTCATTTCATGTGCTTTGTTCTGACATAGGTTACCACGTCTATGGAAGGGACTTCACCTGAATAAGCTATGTGAGATTTTACCCTAAAGATTATGTTTTCAGAAATTCTGAGCGTGTGTGAGAGACAGAAAGTATGTGTTTCCTAAAGCAAAAAGAACAGAGAAAGTCAATATGGCAGGATGGAGAAACAGAAGATTTACTTTAAATTCACTGAACACTGTCATTTAAAGTTACTTTCAAAGGGCTTAATTTTAAAATAAATTCAGAAACACATTTGACTGCACCCATTTTATCTCCAAAGAAGAATTTAAAGGAGGAAGAAAATCTCAGTGGATCTCCTTTTATTGCTGGTGGTGCCGGCAGATAAGACTTAGAGACAACGTGTGGTTCATCGGAATCTCTGATCTGTAATAAACATGTCAGAATAGGGTCCCACAGAGATGCTGGATCTCTCATCCAGCTAGCAAAG
The DNA here is from genome assembly GCA_004027955.1 of Chaetophractus vellerosus. Classification (NCBI taxonomy): domain Eukaryota; kingdom Metazoa; phylum Chordata; class Mammalia; order Cingulata; family Chlamyphoridae; genus Chaetophractus; species Chaetophractus vellerosus. The sequence goes on along the minus strand of PVKH010037367.1, from coordinate 2,701 downwards.
AGCATTTTCCAGACCCTAGAAAATGTTTTAGTGCATCACTAAATTTTGCATTTAATAGGGCCTGCTGCACTTGTCACAAAGCCTGGATCATGTTTGGCTTTTCTTTTCTGTTTTTCAGGAGGAGCTGCAGGTAGAGACAAAGGTGGGACAGTGTTTGCTGGGGTATTCTCCCCTTGCTCCTAGAGGTGGGCTGATCCAAGACCCCCTGACCTTATTGTCACATTTGATCTTCAGCCTTGTCCTCCATCACACTGCACTTGGTCCTCGCTGGAGGCTATTCCTTCTGCTTCCTTTGTCCCCCAAAGAATAGCAGAGATCCGTGTAAAATGAAAAAGAATAACAATGGCAACAATACAGAGCTGTGCTAATGGTTGGCGCAGCAGACAGGTTAAGGGCGTTCTAGAGAGCGGCCTGCTGGGCAGACCTCCAGGAGGCTACACCCGTGTACCTGGAGCTTGGGAGGGGCCCTTCGCTGGGTCCCGCAGCCTTCCAAGAGGAGATGCAATCTGCTGTTTTTAGCACAGTCCATCCAAGTTATGGACCATGGCTTCCATTTCTTAGAGCCGCCTTTTACATGCCAGTTAAGGTACGTTTCTTAACATCCTTTTGTTTCCCCTTTCTCACAGGCAAAAAGGGTATAAATAATATTACTTACCTTATAAGGATGTTGAAAGGATTAAATCAGTGAATACCTTTAAGAGACTTAAAACAGTGCCTGGCTCAAATACTGTTTAGCTGTGATTATGAGGAGGCTGAAGATGGTGGTGGTGGTGGTGGTGGTATTGGTGGAAGTGTCACTTAACCTGCAGATGAAGAGGTCCTAGAGGTGATCGAGGTCGGCCACCTAATAAAGACTTACAGAAACTGGACAGAGCGATGAAGCACATTTAGCAATGCTTTTCTAGAGATTGACAGGAGGCTACGCCAGGGGGACGGCCATCTTTCCAGATCATATTTTCAGGAAACTGATCATACTATTAGTTGCTGGAATAAATAGATAGGGCATGATTGTTCTCTCTCTACCCCTCACCTGACTGGTGTCCATTTGTTCTTAGTCTATTTATTGAAGTTCCCTGTGTTCAGTTCAGTACTATAGATGCATGTCCTGCATAAGTGATTTTGGACCTTCAGTCATTTCTTTTACATATTTACTGGGATGATTTTCTTCTTTGCTTTTGATGGTTTGGGGATGTTATTATCAAAATGCCTGACTTAATATTTGAAAAATGCATGAAACCATGTCATAATGGAATTAATGTATACAATGAGAAGTAGTTCAGGATCATGTTCTTATAGAGGTTTTTGAATGTAAATTATAATGGATTTTTAGATATTTTCTATTTGGCACCCAGAGCCAGTGGCACTTTAACTAAAGTGGCTGAACACACCGTGTTGATGAAATTTTTGCAGCAAATAAACTCAGTTTATTTCATTATCAGAGTAGTATGTTTATTCTTCGGGCTATTTAATCTGTTCTGTATTCAAAAGGCAAACGAGATTTGTTCATAAGGCAAAATGCGGCAGCACTTTAAAATATTGAGAATATTAAATTCTGTGGGTGTTTTTCATTTTCAAAATATATAAAATTAAGAAATGGGAACTCTGAAATGAGTGCATCATTACTAATATTTAAATGCTAATTTCAACATTTTTGCAATTTGCTGTCCTCTGATGTTTGCCATTTTGAAAAAAGTTGGAAACATCGTTTCAAATATTATATGCTTCTTTTCTGCACATATTAAAGATCTTTTGTGTAAAGTAGTAATGGAATATGCTTGAAGTGATCAAAATTTAATGGGCCATAGAGCATTTGTAGGCCAGAAGCTTTAGGATGAAATGCAAACAGCATTAAATGTCCAGATTTATTTTCTTCTAGACTTTCATCTTACAGTGATTTTCTGCAAGAATGGTATTAGGGTCTTCTTGGGAACATTTAATAGAAGCTATAATAGATAATAAGTAGCTCTGTAATTAGTCATTTTGAGACAGAGGTACTCTTTGAGTCACTGATAAGAATTGAATTGTGTCACTACATCATGTTTTCATTCTGCTGTCACAACCCAGCAATCCATATTCATAGACTCCCAGTGCTAAGCTCATTGCCAATTTAACACAGATGTGGAGGAGATATGTACAACTTCCTCAGCCTTTTGAGCCTCTTTTTTATTTGAGGAAATGGCAGAGTAACTCGAGAGAGAGGATAATGGTATAAGGTATCTTAGTGACAAAATTATCAGAAGATTAATTCGGTATGCATATATTCATACATAAAGTACACATGTGCAAAAGACATGCTGTAATCTTTAAATGTAAAATTCACATAGTAGGTACTCAGTATACACATATTTCTTAGTTTTCAAAGTCTGAATGTTATTATATAACTTCTAGTGCATTTTATTATTTGGGTTAGTTTTTTCATCCTAAGTGCATTTATAATAAACTTCTTTACTCCCCCCTCCAACTTTTTGATATGACAGTTTTCTAAAATGAATGTTGAAAGACCGGTACAACAAACATCTGTATTCGGACAACCTACACTCAGTAATTGTATATATTTTATAATAAACTTCTTTTAACGTGAATTGACATTTGCTAAATATTATCTGTTCCCCATATTAACATTAGTTAGAGTGTTTGGCTGATAAGTTTGGAAAAGACATGATGGATTTGCTAATTAACTGAGCTTAGTTAGATATCAATT